>JZKD02S1759893.1:490610-519276 GCA_000966675.3 Picea glauca | reverse complement strand
AGCTCTAACTGGGTAGTTCATAAGGCACAATACTTGCTAAGGTTTTGAAAATGGGGTAGCAAGCTAAGTGGGCTTGATTGTGGGGAAAACTCCACAGTTAAGCGCGCTTGAGCCAAAGGCTTCTTGGGATGGGTGACCACCTGGGAAGTCCTGGTTACCGGGTGCAAGCCTCGGAAGTGATGATTGATGCTATGTGATTCATTTCGTTGGTTTCAATCCCACTTCTTCACCCCTGTGAGCATCACCCGATGTAATGAGTGCTAAGTGGTCTATTCAAATCATGAGAATTATTGGTCAGTTGTGACTAATACTCATGGATATGGTTCATATATTAATTAATTACTCTACGCAGTTAATCCTGAAAATGATATCTAATATGTTGCACGACAGAAGCCCCTCTATGCTTAAATAATAAGAGTGAAGGGAGCTCTGAATGGATAGTTTGTAAGGCACAATACTTGCTAAGTTTTTTCAAATGGGGTAGTAAGATAAGTGGGCTTGATTGTGGGGAAAAATCCATAGTTAAGAATGCTTGAGACAGAGGCATCTTGGGATGGGTGACCACCTGGGAAGTCCTGGTTACCAGGTGCAAGCTTTGGAAGTGATGATTTATGCTATGTGATTCATTTTGTTGGTTTCAATCCCACTTCTTTACCCCTGTGAGCATCACCTAATGCAATGAGTGCTAAGTGTTGATATTATGGTAGCTACAGGAGGTATTAACCTCCACATGTAACCCTGGATAGAATAGAATATTTGAGGAAGCAAGAAGAAACCCTAAAGCATTGGATATAACCCTAGAAGACAAGTTGGCTAAAGAAAATAATTTAATATTGAGTCTTTAGCCTCCAGAAAGAGAAGTCATCCTAGAAATCTAAGAAAGAGTAGTATAAATACAGGATGCTAGAGCTCATTTGTATATACACAACTCACAACTGCAGAAATCTAGTGCACATTGCAGAAATTTAGTAAGTGTGCAAGTATGGAGAGTAGTTGCATATGCAACTACTGCAACTTGTATTTTTGGTTTTAGGCTTGTTATTTCTCTTGGTTATGGTTTGGACTTTCTGCCTTGTGCACTACCTTTGGAGAGAGGTACACTACATTGATTGGCTATTAGGCCTAGGGTTTTCTTCCAGAATTATTCTCTTTCAAGGTTAAGGTGCTCGGGGATGGCTTCGGCCTATGGTTGGGTGAAAATATTTCTATATTGTCTATGGTTAAATGAGCACACCTACGTTTCTAATAGGTTATGGGCCCACACTATCTTCGGACAGTCTAACCGCTGGAAGATAGATTGGGATGATTTTCTCAGTTACAGTTGTAGTCAAAGTTTTTGCTGCAACAATGAAACCCTAACCCTCTTGTTGATGCAAATTAAGTGAAGAGATTGACCTAATTTCTAGATATCCTAGTGCACCTTAACCTAGTGCAACTCCTGGTACTTTCAAAAAGTTAAGACATCAAGTTTGAGTTTTTGGTCAAAGTCAAAGGTTGATCAAGTCAAAGCAATCATGAATTATGCTATGAAGTTAGAAAACAAGTTAGAAGGGGATTCTAACTTCAGAGCATGGAAGACAAGGATTGACCTCATCCTTTCCAAGAATAAAGTGTTGTATATCGTGAAAGGAAATATTGTGGAACCATAGTTTGAATAAGGAAAAGAGAAGGAACCTCAAAACATTAAAATTATGGAGAAGTTCAAGGACAATGACATCAATGCCATGAGTATCATAGTGGACTCTGTAAAATACCACTTGATACCCTACATCTCTCATCTTGACTCATCTAAGAATATGTACGATGCCATAACTAACCTCTTCTCAGTCAGAAACATAGGACAGGTAATGATTCTAAAGAATGAGCTTCGTGAAATGAAAATGAATGATGATGAAAACATAACATCATACCTTGTGATAATATCTCAGTTAAGATATCAACTACAATCTATTGAAGAAATCATTTCAGAGAAGGAACTGGTAAATATAGTACTCAATGGCTTTCTGAAGACATGGGATGCATTTTCCGCAAGCATGAACAAAAGAAAAGAGTATCCCATATTTGAAGAACTTTGGACTTGTTGTGCACAAGAAGAATCAAGGATTAGCGCAAAAGAAAAATTCCAAAAGAACGATGATGATCAAGCCTACACAACAAAGTTGAAGAAATTCAGGAAAAATAAGAAGTTTGAATCAAGGAAGAAACCAAATCAAGAGAAGGATATGTCAAAAATACAATGCTTCAACTGTTGAAAATATGGTCACTACAAGAATCACTATCGTGAGTTAAAGAAAAGGAAGGAAACACATGAAGCAACAATTTCCGAAGAAAAGGAACCCTAAAAGAAAGTCAAACAAGATGAAGTAGATTTCTTCTTCTAGTCAAGGTAACAATATTCTTCTATAACATAGTCCTTGTACATACCATGTTTACATAGTTCATGTATATATATTTCTTAGAAGATAAGATGGTCAGTGAAACAACACCTATGGAATATGGAAGAATAACAAGATAATGATTACTATTACGATGATTACTAGTCAAGTAATGTATCTGAAAAGATGAAGTACGTTGACAATCCTTGGTAACAATTCCCGTGGAAGATATTATATAAGTAACAACTGCCAGATAAGATGAAATCAGAATCAAACTTGAAGAGAGCCATAAAAAGTCAAAACAGAAATAATTCAGCAATCAAGAAGAAATTAGAAAAATACTTGTGACACCTTGCAGAAGGAAATAAGGATGCAAGCGAAATCATGGACTCTCTTAGATAGAGGGAGCTCATTATAGAATTCCAAAAAGAAGAGCATGCATTCATACATGAAACAAGGATTAAGAGGGAGATAATCCTAAATGATATGATCCATTGAGGATTATGAAGTATATGTCCATGTTCCCATTGAAATTAGTAGCCATAATAAGAAGCATGTGTTCAGAAGAAGTCTTCTTTGAAAAGAAGCCTTAAAGTATCCTTAGTTTTCCATCTAGATCCATGATCCTATGATGAAAGGAAGAAGTTGGAATCTTTAGGGCATGGAATCTATGGAAGACTCCATGGACCCAAGAGCTAAAGAGAAACATGAGGAAGAACATGAAGATTCCAAGAAAAAAAGAAAATCCAGAACATCCAGTTATTATACCGAGAATCACAAGACTACCAGCTTGGTTTGAACCCACCATAATCAATCAAGAAGAAGAAATGGAAGTTATGATAAAAAACAATGTATGTAAGAAAATGTAGAAAAGACTTGCGAATGGAAGAATTGTGAGATTCATAGGTTCTTCCAGGAGGAGGGATAAAAACTATAATGACAGCTCACTAGTATCCATGGATTGGAATTTACATGTAGAATATTGTTATTCCCAAGTAAAGCAAGTGAGAAAGAAGCTTATACCAGAAAGAGACCCATGTGTGTAGATATATGAAGACCTTGTATGGATTCAAACAACCTGATGAAAAGTATCTCATATACAACAGAAGCATGGTGAAAAAATTCTATAACAGAGATAACGTATCATAATAGTTACTCATAAGTCCAAGATGATGGATTTCTAATCCATGGAAAAATTCACGATGAAATAAGAAGTGCTAGGTTTCAGTTTGAGCTTTGCCATGATGTCATGAAATAGCAGGAAACATAAGTGCTGAACTCAACCATGATATATTGTAATGATGAGAGCTATATGAAGCCTTCAAAGAAAACCAGTGTTCCATGACAGATTGAAGTACATTGAGATCAAGCATTATATTCTTTGCGATGAAGTCCAAAAAAGAGAAGTGGTTCTCCAATATATCTCCACATATGAGAAGATAGCATATATTTTGGTAAAGCCTTTGTCAAAGATGAAAAGTTTTCATACTTAAGAGACAAGCTAGGGCTTGTGGAGATGACTTCCTTATTGAAAATGTAAGATATTACTCCTAGGTTGGGAGGGAGCACTGACGTGTTATTGATTTATGAACAATCATTTTTTAGTTCAAAGAATTGTCTAGGATGAACTATTCCTTTCCAGTTCAAAAAGTGGTTTGAGATTTTTGATGAACATGCATTTTTTAGTTCAGAAAATGGTCCAGATCGGACAGTCATTTTCGTAATGAAAATGGTTCGATAGATTGTTGATGTACCATAGAAAGTTATCCCCATTGTGTTCAGTGTGGGGGAATGGTATAGGACAATAATTCTTCTTGGAAGTCACTCTGAGTAGTGGTCAAGTAGAATGGTTTGCCTCGCTGGGAATTCATTCTTTTGAAGTTCACAATTGTGAGTAGTTTCGAAGAATGGTCCATTTTGGAGGTTGGTGTAGGATAGTCATTTCCTCAAGAAATGGTCTGAACAATCATTCCCTAGGGAAAAATCATTCTCTCCAGGTTGCACTATGATTAGTGCCAGAAGAATGGACCAATTAGGTGAATGGTCTAGGTTTAACAATCAGAGATAGACATTCCCTAGGGAAGACTCATTTTCTCCAGGTTTCACTATGATTAGTGCCAGAGGAATGGTCCGGGTTCATAAATTAGAGACAATTATTCTTCTATGCTTGAGAATAAAAGTCTAGATAGCCCATGGCTGATGTTTTACCTTTTGCGGGAAGATGATCATACATATCTCACAGATGTGAGTGGAAGAATGGCCCACATGACTCAATTTGTATCATGATATTGTTATACAGGTTGATATCGGATGATATGATCACTGTGGAGACTACATGTCTCTAGACAGTAGTTGTATTCCACTTTGTTGGATGTGTTTCACTGTTTGTGACTATGTGTCACTTATCAAGTAGCCATGTGCTACTTAGCGTGGTTGTGTACCACTCGATAGTATTTGTGTACTACTATGGATAGACATAGTTGTGTTTTATTGAATGTCATTGTTCTGATTACCATGAAGACTATCAGTAGTGTTGAAAATGATTACCAACTAGATGGCTAGTCAGTGTATGGTCCAGGAAAATTATTCTTCTAGGATGTATGTTCGGATTAGAAGAATAGTACTTCTATCCCATGGCGTGGCTTCCAACATCTGTTGGAACAATTATTCTTCTAGGAAATATGTTCAAATTAGAAGAATAGTTCTTGTATCACTCTATGGAGTGAGTGACTTATTAAACATCATTACTCATATGGAGTATGGCTTAAAGAGATGATGCAATTGATGTTGTCAGATGATACTGATAGTGATGATGGTGCTCGTGATTTAATCATGAGATATTCTAAGTGTCTATGATGATGCTACTGGTTGAATGGTATGTTTGTGCTCAAGAAAATTGCCTTTAATACCTCCCTAGCTAGGAGGGAGTGTTGATATTATGGTAGCTATGAGAGGTATTAACCTCCACGTGTAACCCTAACAAGAATAGAATATTCCAGGAAGAAAGAAGAAACCCTAAAGAATTGGATATAACCCTAGAAGACAAGTTGGCTAAAGAAAATAATTTAATATTGAGTCTTTAGCCTCCAGAAAGAGAAGTTAGCCTAGATAGCTAAGAAAGTGCAGTATAAATATAGGATGATAGAGCTCATTTGTACATACATAGCTCACAATTACAGAAATCTAGTGCGCACTACAGAAATTTAGTAAGTGCATAAGTCTGGAGAGTAGCTGCAGCTGCAGCTACTGCAACTTGTATTTTCAGTTTTAGGCTTGGAATTTCTCTTGGTTATGGTTTGGACTTTCTTCCTTGTGTGCTAGCTCTGGAGAGAGACACACTGCATTGATTGACTATTAGGCCTAGGGTTTTCTTCCAAAATTATTCTCTATCAAGGTTAAGGTGATCGAGGGTGGCTTCAGCCTATGGTTGGGTGACAATATTGCTATATTATCTATGGTTAAATGAGCACACCTAATTTTCTAAGACTAAGTTGACTATTCAAATCATGAGAATTATTGGTTAGTTGTGACTAATACTCATGGATATGGGTCATAGATTAATGAATTATTATACACAGTTAATTCCGAAGATGATATCTAATATGTTGCACAACAGAAGCCCCTCTATACTTAAATAATAAGAGTGAAGGGATCTCTGAATAGATATTTCATAAGGAACAATACTTCTAAGGTTTTTCAAATGGGGTAGCAAGCTAAGTGGGCTTGATTGTGGGGAAAATTCCATAGTTAAGCACACTTGAGCCAGAGGCGTCTTGGGATGAGTGACCACCTGGGAATTCCCGGTTATCGAGTGCAAGCCTCATAAGTGATGATTGATGCTATGTGATTCATTTCATTGGTTTCAATACCACTTCTTCACCCCTATGAGCATCACCCAATGAAATTAGTGCCAAGTGGACTATTCAAATCATGAGAATTATTGGTCAGATGCGACTAATACTCATGGATATGGGTCATCGATTAATGACTTACTCTACACAGTTAATCCTGAAAATGATATCTAATATGTTGCACTGCGGAAGGCCCTCTATGCTTAAATAATAAGAGTGAAGGGAGCTCTAAATGGATAGTTCTTAAGGCACAATTATTGCTAAGGTTTTTCAAATGGGGTAGCAAGATAAGTGGGCTTGATTGTGGGGAAAACTCCACACTTAAGCATGCTTGAGCCAAATGCGTCTTGGGATGGGTGACCACCTAGGAAGTCCTAGTTACCGGGTGCAAGCCCTGAAAGTGATGATTGATGCTATGTGATTCATTTCGTTGGTTTCAATCCCACTTCTTCACCCTCATGAGCATCACCTGATGCAATGGGTGCTAACTGGACTATTCAAATAATGAGAATTATTGGTCAGTTGTGACTAATACTCATGGATATGGGTTATAGATTAATGAATTACTCTACGCAGTTAATCCTAAAATGATATCTAATATGTTTCACTGTGGAATCCCCTCTATGCTTAAATAATAAGAGTGAAGGGAGATCTGAATGGATAGTTCATAAGGCACAATACTTGCTAAGGTTTTGCAAATGGGGTAGCAAGATAAGTGGGCTTGATTGTGGGGAAAACTCCACAGTTAAGCCCGCTTGAGCTAGATGTGTCTTGGGATGGGTGACCACCTGGGAAGTCCTGGTTACTGGCTACAATCCTTGAAAGTGATGATTGATGCTATGCGATTCATTTCATTGGTTTCAATCCCATTTCTTCACCCCTATGAGCATCACCCGATGCAATGAGTGCTAAATGGACTATTCAAATTATGAGAATTATTGGTCAGTTACGACTAATACTCATGGATATGGGTCATAGATTAATGACTTACTCTATGCAGTTAATCTCAAAAATTATATCTAATATGTTGCACTGCAGAAGCCCCTGTATGCTTAAATATGAATTTACTTGTCTATATAAACTCACTTCAATGATAAATTACTTGCAATAAACCGAGAAAAATAGGTCAACAATAATAAAACACCTACACAATTTGTTAATGGAGTTCACCCAACTTGGGCTACATCTCCAGGTCCACTTACAATCAAGACTTCTTTATTAATGTCAAATGTTGGTGTTTTTACAATGACCTTTTTACATGTTGCTCAAACTCATAAAACATAATACACAATTGAATTCCTCTCAAAATTTTGAGAAAAATGAGTGTAAACACCATATACTTTCCTCAAGGAGCTCTTTGGCATGCATTATGGTGCAAACTCAAAGTGTAGATACCCTTGTGGCACAAACTTTGATGCACATATACATAACTTGGCACAAACTTCTAAAAATCATACTCTATTGTGTGTAGGTGCATTGGGTTTTGTGCCCATTAAATAGGGTGTGATCCCCTAACTAATATCCGTAACTTAGGAAACCATTAAATGACACGTGGTTGGGAGCTCGTAACAATAGGTTCCTAGGACACAATGGTTAGGGTGTCGTAGTGTTTTATGGTGTGTCATGGGGTCGAGCCCCATTGACCATGCCATATGTTATGGTATTTTGTTATATTGTTATAATACATAGTTTGCATCGTCGTGGATTTTAGGCTTAACCATATAATACTTATGGAAATAATATCGAGAGCTATGCCCTTGGTCCTAGTGTCCACCAATTCAATCTCTATACAAACTTAAATACAATCATACATGTTTACTATTAAGTCACATGGCGAGGGTATAACGGTAGGACATTTGGTTATTGACTGAGAGACCTGGGTTTGATCCTTCAGGATCTAACAAATTTTATTCAACCTTAGCCATATTATACCAATGGTAGACTGCCACATGGTGGTCTCTCATTGGTCCACCTGAACCTGTACGAACATGCCACATATCGAGATCTGATTGGTCCACCTGTACTTGTGTGGTTTCCCTATCACCTTTCCAATTCAATTGTATGGATGTGTATGGTCATTCCATGTGTCACCCTTCCAGTGGTGCCATGTGTCACCCCTTTTTGAAGTTTTAACCTGGTTTGAAAAAAACTTTGACTGGACATAACTTTTTCATACAAACTTTGTTTGAGGTGATTTTTTTTTCCATTGGAAAAATATCGTTGATATCTATGCAATGAATTAATTTTCAAGAGCATTTTATATGATCAAATTTTGAGAATTTTTGGATCCTCCCAGATCATTCCTCCCCATTGGAATCCTTTTGGACCACCAAAAGTCTTGATTACTCAACAACTAAGTGAGGGTAGAGATCCCTCACCTTTTTATCTCGATCCACTTTACTTTGCTTGGTTTTACCCCTTCAAGACCAACTCAAAGATATTCCACATGACCCCATTGTGAAGTCTTGATTCTTCTGTCAAGAATGACATCTTTCTGTAGCTCGTCTAAATATTATGGAGCAATATCATCAACTCTCAGAATGTGATTACTTCCATGTTCATTCATAACCATAGGAGGCTCATAAAATTTCAAATCCTTAACATTTACAACTGAATACATTTCATATAAGATGTTAGATCTAAATGAAAGGAATTAGTACCAATCTTCTCCAAGATCTTGAATGGACCATACCAGATTGGCTTGAGATTTTTACCTTCACCCTTAATTCTATCCTTGCTGATATGTAACCATACTTGATCACCAAATTGAAACTGATGATCAACTCCATGCTTTTCATGCCTCACCTTGTATTTATCTTGGTTCTTCTCCAATTTTTCCTGTACTTCCTAATGCACCTATTTGATCCTCTGAATGAAAGTCTCATCTTTATCTATATCATCTTGTCCATCCTCTGTATTTTCTTCTCCGAAAGAAAATTCCATACGTGATTTAGGAAAATACCCCAAACATACTTCAAAAGGAGTTATTTGAGTAGAAGAATGCATAACATGATTATAGGCATGTTTTACATAATACAATTGTTCATCCCACAACTTAGGATGTGTGCTGCAATATCCTCATAACAGATGTACCACTATCCTATTTACAACCTTTGCTTGTCCATTTGTCTGTGGATGAAAAGTTGTGTTCTTTTTCAACTTAGTGTCCATCATCCTCCATAAATGATACCAAAACTTCCCCAAGAAGTGAGAGTCTTGATTTGATATAATAGATGTAGGAAACCCAAAATGAACCCATACATTAGCAAAAAACAAATGTGTTGTTTGTTCAACTGTGACTTGTTTCTTGCATGAATCTGTCTACCACGACATATAAATAATCATGACCTGTTCTGGACATCGAAAAAACTCCAAAAAAATCCATAGACACACTTTCCCATGGCTAAGAAGGTATTGGAAATGGCGTATATAATCACAAATTTATGTTGCTAAGCTTGCTTGTGGAACACATAACACACCCTTTTACATACTTGGAAACTAGCTCATTCATTTGAGGCCAATAAAAATATCTCTGAAACTATGCTATTGTCTTACCTACCCTGAAGTGACAAGAAATGAGAGATGTACAAGCTTCTATGATTACATTATCTCTTTCATCCCTGGGTATACAAAGCTTTCCAGGATGATATAATAAGTTGTCATGCATATGATCATCCAACTGCTGATTTTCATGAGGTAATGGTTAATATACATATTTAAAACAATCATCTCTAGCATATTGTTGGCACATGCCTATTTTGAGAGGAAAGCCTATTTTTGGGTGCAGACCTAGTTTTGGAGAGAAAATATCTATTTTTAGAGTGTGCGCCAGAGGGGGAGGAAAAAAAACATGCAAAAGGAGGAAGAGTGGCCCGACAAGCATGCAGACAGACCTAACCATGTTAGGGTTAGGGTTTTGACAAGAATGTAATGGCCATAAGCCATTATATTAGTATAAACAAAGAGCTAGGAGGTATAGGTAGAGGTTGGTTATTATTGTTGTTGAGTCAAATAAGTTAGTTTTGAGGGTTAGTTCATAGGTTTTTGATCCTAGTGTGATCTAGTTTGCCTCATAGAGGGTAATTACGCTCCTTTTGATTGTAATCATGAATATGTAATGCACACATCACATATTTTGCAAAAGAATGAATAAAAGAGAAGAAGAGATAAATCTTTGTGGATGTATCCCAAAGGGGGGTGAACCATGATAAATCCAATATGTTAATGTGTTTGAATGATTGTTTGGATGTTATTTTATGTACAAGTTAAAGAATGAATGGTTAAATATGATTATAACAACAAGCATGCATAGTTATATGAATGAATGCAACCTAGAAGTAGGTGAATGAATATTAATGTTAATGCATGAGGAAAAGGATAAAAAGACAATCCCAATCCCTTCCTAGACTACAAACACCTTGGTATTGTAGTCCCCCACAAAACTATCTCAGGTGAGCCTGCAATGTGTACTCTGTGCACAACGTGTCCTTTTGGTTTACCAGGAGGGCCAATAGTTTTGATGGTTTTATTGTAAACCTATTGAGATCAGAACCTGGGTCAACCCAAGCATCCAAAAAATGGTTCCATTCTTGGATGGAACTGCACATGATTGAGTGGAAGGGATCTGTGGAAGAAAATAATGGAGGATGAAAGCATAGAAGGTAATGTTCAGGCCATGGAATCCAATGAAGGTGGAGACTGAAATATAGTTAAGTACAAAAGAACTCAAGTTTGCGCAGAAAGACAATAGAAACCCTAATTTTAGACCGCACAAATATCTCGACAAATATGTGTTTAGTGACTTGCATTAAGTATTTTTCTATGATTTCCTATGTTTGTTGCAGGAGTGGTTATTGAGGTTGAAGGAAAACCATCCTATGAATCAGATCAGATAGCTAGAGTGGTATCCCGTGGATATCGTGTAGTACAACAAGTCAATAATAAATTTATGTGTGCAATAGATTTTTGGATAGATGATATTATTACAGGGTTTATCATTGAATTTGTAGTAGATACCGCGAATTCATACATTGATGTAGAGTAGGATTTTATGAAGGGACCTAGAGGTACGTACATCAAATCATTTTATACTTCTATTAATATTTTATTATATGCCAAAGGCGTGATGATTATGGAATAAGAAAACTAAACTTCCCTACATGCATGGAGGAAGGGGGGTAGCACTGACAAGACTTTGAGATATGGATAAGGAGATGGATAAAGGGAAGCATAAGGAGGCCATGGACCCAATCATGATGAAGAGGACCAAATAAATAAAATAATGGAAATATATGGAAAGACATGCAACGGTAGATGGCGAGGACCCCCAACCCCCTTCTCCTTTGGGGCTACACGACCTCCCAGACTAGGATCGTTATCAATACCTAAGTTGGATTGAATCTTTGAATCCCTATTGGAACCCAAAAAATTCTATCATAGGTCCTTCTTTCTCCAAAGTGTGGGTCCTCTTAACCCCGCGACTCTCTTATTGGCCATTTGAAGAAAGTTGGCAGCGACACTTAGCTCTTCATGCCAGGCCCTTTCTATCATGTGACTTTGGGCTTCAGATCTTTCCATGAAAGACAACTCTTACATTCTTGAACTTTGAATTCGACGAACTCAAATGCGCGAGGATCCATGGTCCTCGTCCCTCATTTAGATCAATGGCTGCGATCTCTTCAGAATCCAACCTTCGGGAGTCTCTCGATATTCTCCTCCGATATATCCCGAAGTACTACTCCTCTGGCTCGTGCAGATTTCTTCCACGCGTCCCTTCTAGATCCAACAGTTTGGATTCAAACCGCTCTTCGCAACTTCACGAGTATTTCTTTTTTCTCTTGGAAAACCTCCTGGAGCTCCAACTCCCATATCTCCTGATATTGTTCCACCTATCTCCTCTCGAAGATGGATGATTTCATGGTCTTCAGGAATTCGAAAAGTCCTCGACCATATTGCACACTTAGCGCAATTGCATTTCAAGACTTAGACTGTTCTCGATCTTCTTCTGCACTCCTTACAGAGATCTGCACAAATTCTTTTGCAACTTCTGTCATCTTGAAAACCTTCAAGGTTCCTAGTTCCTCTGCATCCTTCAGTGGACTTTATCGTGCCCTCATGGTGACTTCTCTCTCTTCCTCCTAATCTTGTAATATGAACTTACAGTGTCCTTGGCGCACTCCTTGCGCTCGGTTAAGCCTTTCGACAAATTCTCCCTTAGCCTTTCCAGAAGTATTAAGGCATCTTCTTTCCTTTGTCAATGCACTCTTGAAAATGCTTCCTTCCTCAGAGTGTTCAACAAACCTAGGGTAATCTTAAGAATTTCAACACTTTAGAATGTTTTGTTCTTGTATTCTCTCTTAATTTCTCTATGCCCTCATGGAAGAGAATTACAGAGTATTCAGTAACTCTGTGTTGTGCTTCCTCCCACACAGTCTTTCTTTCCAAGGTACCCAACCACCTTGAAATTTCCTCCCTAGTCTATGAATTATCTTGTTGTGCCCTTCTGGCAGCTTCTCTTCTGACTCGACCGAGTTCACATACGCACTCCTTGCATCATCTCACAAATTTTCCACCCTCTGTCATGCACTCCTTGCACTTATCCTTGAGAAAAAAACTTAATTCAACATACTCACAGATAGAAGATTATAATTCTATCCCTACATATGATTTCTAACATACATCTACATCTCAAATGCATATGAATGACATTCACAACAAAACATCGATTACACAGAAATTGGTAAATAGGAAAAACTGTTACTTTCTGTTAATGGTGGAATGACCATTACAACATTAGAGTCTGGACTACAGCTGAGTCTCGGCTCTCTATGTCTCTCTACCTATCTCCTATGCATCCCCTTCTATATGCTCTACTACAACAATACAAGATTTTATACAAGAGGGGCTTGACGAGCTTCCCTCCAAGCTAATCTAGTGGTGTCTAATCACCATTCAAAATGCCTGCCTAATGGGAAGATTACAATGATGGAAATATGATCCAAATTGGATGCAGATACTGCCTACCGTCAACTAGTTAATGGCAACCTTATCTCCATCTTGTGCAAAGGCACAACTTTGGCTCTTCCAACTTGTCAGCATTAATTGCCTTGATCATGCTTTATATTTTCAAAGGAAAAATGAGAGGGTGACGCCTCTCCCTTCCTTGAAGGTGCACTACTCATGCTAATCAACTGGTGCGTGGTAAGGTAGAGCGATGCTCTTGCATTAGTAGAACTTACCAATATAAGATGAATAACAAAAAGGGGTCCATATCCGATATAGAGGGATTGTCGAGTGATGAAGAAGAGGTAGAGGATCTTTGAGTTGTGGAGCATATTGATGAAATCCTATGCACAACATATGCAAGGAAAATAATAGGTCTAGGTTCAAGAACAAAAGGCATAACTCCAATCCACATCACAGTCAGTGTGGAACCTACAGCCCCATGTGCAATTAATACACCTAAAAGAACACTAGATTTTAGACAACTAGATTTTAGTAGAAGAGGAACAACATGTCAGGGGTCCAATCAAGGATGACAAAATAGGGTAGAAAGTTCCAAAAGTAATAGTCAATTATCTACACCCTACAGAGGAAATATTTCAATACAGTTCAAAATGGCAGGACTAGATTCCACCATTATATTACTAGAGTTCCTGGGATAGGCATCTGAGGAACCTAAAAAGCATATATTTATCTGTGAAAAGATTTGGAAGCATAGAAGAGAAAATATGAGGATACAAAATTTGTGTAGTTAGCTATAACACTTAGAGACCGTGTGTTGGACTGGTACATGAGCCTTGATGTAAATATTCCACAAGGAGCACCAAAGACTATCGCAGAGGTGAAAAATATACCGGTAAATGAGTTTAAGAAGTTGATCTCAGAATACCAATACATGAATTAAATGATTGAAATCGGGAAGAAACCAGGTGAATTTTTCTCGGAGATTGATCAAAGGTTCAAACATCTGAAAGGTTAGTTGAAGTATTCTATTATGGACATGCAACATAGGGAGTTATTTGTGAACTCACTATTACCACACTTGAAGTATCCTTTGAGACAAAAAAATTTCCAAACTCAGGCAGAGGCCCTGTAAGAAGCCCTATAGCTCAAAGAAAACTAGTATCAACAGATAGATCCAACAATAGAGGAGCTAAAAGAGGATATGAAGAATCTGACATTTGAATTGAACCAGAATAAGGGGAAAGAGAAGAGAGAAGTTTTTTGGTGTACGTTATGCGGGACATAAGGATATCATAAGAATGAATGTCCAACCTTTGTGCGGGACTTGGAAGCAGGGGTGCCAAAACCCTTTCCAATATGAGGACCATGGTGTGAGATTGGTAAGACACATGGGCATGATCCATATAATTTTCCAATGATGTAGAATTATAATATAGTACCAAAAAGTTCATACTGCAATTTTTTCAAATCAATGGGTCATGATGACAAGGATTGTAGAACGCTAGAATTGATGAAAGAAATAAATTTAGACACTTACATGGTACAAGCAAAGATGATGAAAGGCCAAGTTGCACCATAGTTCAACAATGTGCATCCACAACTCAATACTTCACAACCACAGTACAACAATGCGCAACCACAATACAACAATGCGCAACCACAGTATATTCTTGTGTTGTATAACCAGGTACCCCAATAAAATGCACCACGAGGAGATAGAGGTGAATTCAGAGGTGGGGGCCAAGGTTGAGGAGGATTTGGATGGGGCATAGGGCTAGTAGTCTACCACAACTATAAAAAACTATGACATTATGCAAGAGACTATCCACATCCACCTACGACATGTATGTATTGTCGTGCAATAGACCACGACAAATAAGACTTCCCAACAATATTGGGAAAAATTCAGGAAAAAAACAGCCAGAACAATCAGAATGTCTAGTGGATTTTTGCAGAAGCTAGGGATGATGGGAAAAACATCAATATAGTTACTCGAGGAGGAGCTAAGACGGGAGCTAATGTAAGAAAACAATATCCAAATCAACACCAATGGGTCAAGAAGAATACTGAGCCACATAAGCATTTTGACACGCATAAAGAAAAGGAAACATTTAAGGAGGCTAGACAAGAGATTCTAAAATAGAACATTGTGTGTACATCAATTGCACAGCAAAATCAGTATCCACCAATATACGAGATGCAATCTTCAATAGTTCACACCAGCAAAGGACAACCTTTAGAGAAAGTAAGTAACACAAAGAATTTTATGCAATCTTGTGTTAAGTTATTGAATGATCCACCATCTGTTAAGGTCTTACAGAATTTGATAGAAAGATTCAACACAAAAGTAGAAGGGAAGTTAGAGCAAAAGACTTCCAATCATCTCCATACAAGAAGAAGAACAAGTAGGGAATTCAGGCTAAATGTCAAAACTGGGGATTTCAATATGGGATATTTCATACTTCATTTAGGCTCTGAAGTAAACATCTTATATAAGAAGACATGTAGTGTATGTGGGACCCCATATTAATATATTCACCTGTCCAGATGAAACTAGAAAATCTGCATAGAGTTTTACCAATTGGAAGACTAAAAGGGGTGACATTAGACTTGGATGGAGTGCACACTATGGAAGATTTCAAATTGATAGAGATAGTATATGGAACAACACCCTACCCATTATTACTTGAATTGTATTGGGCATTTGATAACCAGGATATGATCAACCTGAAGACAAGGAAAATGACTTTTGAATTAGGTGAATATAGAGTGATTGGACCATTGGATCCTTTAGAGGGAGAAAGGTTTGTAGAGGCAAACTATTTGGACTTGGAAGAACTAAACTAGTTATAAAGGATTACTGCACGAGAATAAGATTATGTCAACCCAAATGAAGATGGGGTACTCAACTAGAGAATAATTACATCGTGTGCCTCATACTCAGACACATGTATGGAGAATTAGCAGTAGTGACCACATGAAGTATCCACAAGGAGGTGTGAAAGAATGGATTGCACAACAAGGTGGGTTGGTACATATATCAGGGAACATCCCACTTTTCATGGTGTGAATGAATTAGAAGAATTATTGACAAATTATGAGGAGGAAGTTTTGGAAAATCAGAGGTTGTTAGCCATGGATATTTGTTGGGCCCTTCATTTTGTTGAATAGAAGTTTCACACAACACATTGAAACTTCATTTTTGAGAACAAAAGTTGTGCAAGATGTTGAGGAGTTGGAAAACAGACTAAGGAAATAAACAGAAAGCGGTTGGAAGGAAAACACAACAACAAGATTGATGAAATAAGTTGCAACAAGATCAAGAAGAAGAGATAACTCTTGGGTTCTCAACCAACAAACCTAAAGATCAGATTATATATATGAGAATGATAGGATTGTAAGGGTTTCTAGGATGTAGTGTTGTTATTTTTTTCTAGGGTTGTTAGTCTGGAATTGTTGATGTTATCATTGTTGTTGTTGTTGTGATGAGGGTCACTGTTGTAATAGTCTATACTATTAGCATAGTTAAGTTTTAGAGATTTGGGTAAGAACCAGACTATCAATGTATCAGATTTATGTATCAGTCTAGATGTAAAGGAGAAAGAAACTACAATATTATCTCATATCTGAAGAAGAACATCCTCTAAGTACTTGTGTATGAGGATCGAGCTGTGAGAAGAACCTGATATGTTAATATAATTGGAGGCCTAAATTTTGAATATATATCCTGTGTATTTAGTATTAATTAATGAATGGAATGTTGTTCTGTATTATTTTCTATGTTTGATATAATTAAATGCTTCTGTATGAATGGAAACACAAATATATTTCTTTATTCCTAGTTAGGAATTGCTTGGAACTATTACAGGTTTAGTCTATCTTGCGCAAGACTACTATGATTCTTGATAACTCAGAGGTATTTCTAAGTATTCTCATTACCCTTTTCTCTCTTTCTTGTCTTGGTTGTGCTTCAGGTGAGACTTCTTCCCTCCTAGGAAGATGAAAATTCCAACACTCTAGAATACTTCGGTACCTTTTGTTGGTAACCTAAGAAGGACCTTGGTTTGAACAATTTTGCGCCAACAAAATGGTTTCGTTGCTAGGACCAATGCTTTAAAAAGGGAACCTGTGAGGAGAATGATTCCATGAATATATATATATATATATATATATATATATATATTCGACAATGGTGGGAAAGAAATTTTGATGCCTTTATATGGAGGGACGCGGAGTTGCAAGGTAAAAGAAAGAAGGATACAAGACATTCTATCCTTTTACTCAGAAATATCGAGGGACCAGTATGAGATGTTCTGGGTCAAAATTTCGGAAGAAATATTTCATAGGATAGATAGGCTCCAAAAAGCTCCAGAATTCTAAGAATGTTTCAAGAAGAAGTATACTTGGGATACAAAGAAGATCGTAGCACTTCATCAGCTAGATCACTATATCACGCGACCAGTCGATTTTTGGGTTAATATGAATCTAGAGGGATATATCATTGAATTTGCGGCTGAGAATCACAAATATTTTTCATCAGCGAAAGAAATTTTCCATAAAGGTGCATGTGACAAAATGTTGAGGGAAATTACCCTGTAGATGAAAGTATTCTTGATGGAGGAGGGGATGATACCTATTCCCTCAACTGAGATGGAAACCTAAATACCTATGCTTGGGGTAGGGTAATTTTGGGGTATGATCATGACTTGACAAGGGAAAAGGGTTCTTTGACAGATGGGGGAAGATCAAGAAATGAACAGAAGAAACAATTGAGCCTTAAGGAGAGCTGCCATTTTTTATAAGTGGTGGCATGGAAAGGTAAAGAAAGCAACGAAGCAGTCTGAGGTGTTGCAGAATGAAATCAATAAAGAGGAACAAATGAAAGAAAGAAGGAAGAGTTGAGGAATGTGAGAAGACAAGAAATATTGACCAGTCTAAGATTGCAATAGAGAGAAGCACAAAGAGGAAGGAGTCCCCATATGGGTGGATGAGAAGAAGAATGTGGAGAAGCAAGGGAAGACGAAGCAGGTCTGGACCTTGCAGGAGATCAAGAATATTCAACCCCGATATTAGGAAACATTGGGAATCAGGGAGATAAGGCTACTCAAGAGGAAGAGAGCGAGCCCCCCCAGATCAAAGAAACCTGCCTAGAAGTTAGTAGAACCAGCCCCAAATCACCCGTCCCCCAGGTTTCCTCTATACCCGTGGTAAATTCTACACCGCCTACCTATGATATTTCTATTCCATCGCATCCAGTTAGTTAGAATTAGTTTGTAAGTGTCAACACTGGGAGGATATTGGGATCCCCAGGTATATCGCAACCAGGACTGTTAGGTTTCATTCTAATAAGAGAAGTGATACCCATAATGGTTGGACATATGGGAGGATCAATCGCCTAATACCTAGAATTCTGGGGTAAAGGGGATGAAGATGTAGAGCAACATTGGTTCTTATGTGAAGCCATCTGGAGGTCCAGAGGGACTCTCGATGCAAACAAGTTAGTAGAGTTTCAGAATACCTTGAGGGGTCGTTCCCTCAAATGGTACATGAAGGATATTGAACTAGGGGTGCTAGGACACACATTCACCCTTGGCCAAGTGCGTTTGAAGTTAATTTCTGAATCCAAACTACCTCAGTCAGAGAAACAAGCTCTCTCTGAGTTGTGGGAGATTCAACAAAGAGAAGGATAATTTGTCTGTGAGTACAACCAGAAATTTAAAGATGCTATTGGGAGGCTAGCACATCCAATTCATGAATATCATTAAAGGAATGGTACATCCAAGGATTACTATCTCTAAAGGGAATTCCTTTAACACAACAACAAATAGCCACATTAACAGACGCCTTGGAACAGTCGACGAAGATCAAATCCATGGAAGGTTATCCGAGGAATTTGAGGATGACCAGGCTTCTAGTAGATGCAAATTTGTCACAACTCCAGGGACAAATATCAGCGATACCGAATAATATTCAAGAATTATCCACACCAAGACCAGGACGACCTCAGGTTTGATGCACAAGATGCTACATAGAAGGGCATCTAGCAAAAGAATGTTTGCGCATGAGGGGAATGGGACCTCTTCACAATCTGATGAGACCTCCTTTAGAAGAAACATGAGGAGTTGCGCAAGTATCTGTGATTCCACCATTCCATACGCCAGGGCTATAGAATACCTTTCCAGGTTCTCAAACTTCTCATAGAGCTCGATATTGTGAAATTTTTCGGACACATGGGCTTGCGTTGAGGCAGTGTCCTATTATGAAGAAGTACATGAGTTCACCCAATACAATACATTGTGATTTATACACATCTACAACCCATGATACAAATCAATGTAGAGCATTGGACGCTCTTCCTAACAGATTAGACTGGACATCATTCAGAGTAAATGAAACCCCCCAAGGAATTGGAAGAGGCCAGGGAGGTGGGGTTGGAGGTGGATTAAGAGGAGGGATAAATGGATTAAGAGGGCTGAGACGATGTTACAAATACAACAAAAAAGGTCATTTGGCCCAAGACTTCCCTCACCCAAGACGACCATGGTGATGTTACTGCAGGAACAATGGCCATGTAAGTAAGGACTTCCTAGAACTGATTGAGAAATGGGAAGATCAGGTTCATCAATGAGGATAATATCATAAGCTCACAATTAAAAAGGAGAATTGAGGGTCAACTACCCAATATTAACATCGTTACTCGTGGAAGAGAAAAAACTGGGGCAGATGCAGACAGTCAACACAAGATTCAGAAAGCTTTTCTCAAAGATGACCCGTATGACCCTGAAAAGAAAAACTTATTTTTCAAAGATGTAATAGAAATATTTAAGAGTATCCCCACTCTAAAGGTAATATAGAATCCTCCTAAATTTTCATCTCAACCTAACCTTAAACAAGCCCCTACCTCACTACCAATAGCTAGAAACTCTACAATTCCTAGGAGACATACTGAGCAGTCTCAAAGTGTAGTCAATCTCTATTTTCAATTATTCTTTGATATCCTAGGGGATGAAAAAATTACTGAGAAGTTGTGCAACAACCTGTACCTAATATTGGGAAATGATGGAACCCCATAAGACATAATAATGACCAACCTCGCTGAGAAGAATATCCAGAGAATACAAAGAATAAAGGTGCGAACATGAAAATAATTTAGGTTAGAAGCCAAGCTAGATGAGTTTGAAATAAAATATGTCACACTAGATTTGGGATCTTATGTTATCATCCTACCTGAAAATACATCGAAAGCTTTGGGAAAACCTCTGTTAGTATACTCCCCCATATAGTTGAGAATGGAAAACTAGTACTGCATTTTCCCAATACGAAGATTGGAAAATGTGGAAATAGATGTTGCAAAAGTTAAGACCACAACTGATTTTGAGGTAATCAAAATTATGGGAGATAAGAATCCATACCCTGATCTACTCGTGATTGACTGGTAATACACCAACTATGCTATCAATTATCTAAAGAGAGACACCATGGCGTTTGAAGCATATGGGATAAAATTATTTCAACCCTTAGATCCAGGTTTAGGGCCTAGATATATTGAACCCATGGACCACAATATGGAATCAAATGCTCTTGACCAATTATATACCATATAAACAATGGGAAAGATACCAGATTACATAAATCCTACTGCAGATGGATCGGTAATTTGGAGAAGCATACACTCCGCTGATGAGTATTCAGAAGTAGCATTTGACAATTGGAAGTAAGGTTCATATGAGAGATTCTCAAGGAGATGCACAATTGTCAAGGCAACGATATGGATTGGAACTAAGGTAAAAGAGCCCATGACATATGATGGTACCAAAGAGATACAAATTTTTCTTGCTAGCATGGAAGAGAAGATAGTGACAGATCAAAGATCTCTGTTGTTGACTTAGCCTTGAATGATACCCCCTCTAGTTGGTGGGCCACCCATAAATTCTTGATTATGGAGTGGGAGGATGCAAAAAAAGACATCTGATATCAATTCCAAAGGAGGGATCAGCTGAAAGAAGAAATGAAGATAGATTTTCAAGATGCACAATTGTTCGATGGATGGTCTGACCCTAGAGTGCATATTGAACATTTCTTAAAGAAGTGGAGAGCTGCGGAAGTACCCTGTCACCTATGGGTTCATGGATTTTTCTATTCGTTGGGTCCTATTCCAAAATCCTGGTATATAGATGAGGAGGCTAGAAGAAAAACAAACTGTTGGAAGACCTTACAAGAACAATCTTGGAAGGATTTATCCTTTACAAGTAAGTGCCATGAGCTTAACACAATCCTTCAAAGAATCAGGGAAATGATTTTTACTGACATTTGTAAAAAGAGATCAAGTCCAATAGTATGTATTGACCATGTTCATTTTCTCCAGTCTAGTCTAAGTCTTGAAATTGATAAGATAGTTGTACCTTGTTGTAAAGTTGAGAAATACCTAAAGAAACCTGATGACTTAGAAGATATTAGAAACTTAGACATTAAAGAAATGGAAGGCAGTAGAGAGATTGAGGATACTATACCTAGTCACTCATGTAGCTCCTACAATCACTCACTGAAGTTGCAGAAGGTTAATAAAGGGAGTGCAGTGAATCCTAAGATACATTCTATAGGATACTACTGGGATGAGAAAACTATAAACGAAGTACATAACCACTTGTTTCCAAAAACATTATCAGAACTGGAAGGTACAAAAGGATCCATGGGAGAAATGAAAATTGAGTTGAAACCCGGCTCAAGACCTATGAATCACAGACCATACTGACTTAATCCAAGAATAAAATAGAAGGTCAAGAAAGAAGTGGAAAAAATTCTTGTAGTAAGACTGGATTAGCCCCATAGTTATGCAGAGTAAGAAAGGTACATAAGACATTTGGGTCTGCGTGGACTACAAAATTCTGAATTATGCATGTGTGCATGATCCATTTCCAACACCTTTCAATGACAAAGTGTTAGATCAAGTTGTGGGAAAAGATTCCTACTTGTTTACAGACACATTCTCAGGATATCATCAAGTCAAAATCATAGAGGAAGACAAGAAGAAGGCTACATTCATAACCGAATGGGGATCATTCACATACAATGTAATTCCCTTTGGTTTGAAAAATTCCCCTGCATTTGTTTCTCAGATTGTGATAACAACATTTTGAGAGTTCATCCACAAGTTTGTAGAAGTATATATAGATGATTGGACGATGTACAATGTGTTAAAATATCATGTCATGCTACTTTGGTTAATGTTTGATATATGTTGTGAAATGCATATACCTCTGAATCTAAGGAAGTTTATTTTATGTGTACCTCATAGAAATATGTTAGGCCATATTGTACGAAGAGAAGGAGCCCCGATAGACCCAGCTAAAGTTGTGGTCATTCTAAACATGCCACCACATACAAGTTCCAAATTGTTGCGCTCCATGTTGGGACATACATGATATTACCGCAGGTTCATCAAAAGATATGCAACTATCAATGCACCCCTTGAGAAATTGTTGAAGAAGTTTGAACTATTACGATGGACAGAGTGTGACAAGGCATTAGACATTCCCAAAGAAAAACTAAGTACTGCACCTATTTTGATATTTCCCAATTGGGAAATTGAGTTCCATGTACATGTGGATGCATTAGACATCGCCTTGGGAGCTATTCTAGCATAACCAGGGGAAGGAAATATGGAACATCCTATCTACTTTTAGAACATAAAACTATTGCAAGCTGAGTGCAACTACACAACCACTGAAAGAGAAGGTTTAGATATGATTTATGCATTACAAAAGTTTAGACACTACTTGTTAGGCTCTCATTTCAATTTTTTTACTGAACATTCTGCATTGAAGTACCTAGTCAATAAACCAGTACTTGAAAGAAGAATTTGCAGGTGGCTACTTCTTTTTCAAGAGTTTTCATTTGAAGTAATTGTCAAACCAGGAAGATGCAATGTAGGTCCAGATCACCATTATAGGTTGGAGTCAGGGGAATGTGGTGGAGTAATTGAAGATCAACTCCTGAACATGGAATTGTTCTAGATTGAGGCCATCCTAAAGTATCTTGAATACATTGTTGTCTTCCTCAATATAGGGACCTGCCTAGAAACTTACTCCGCAACCCAAAAGCGACATATGGTGGTTCGCGCAACAAACTATCAATTGATTTCTAGACAACTTTACAAATTGAGACTTGAAAACATCCTTAGGTGATGTGTCTTGAACCATGAAAGGCACAATATCTTGTGGAAATGCCATAGTGGAGTTGCGGTAGGACATGTTGGAGGTAAATCTACTGCACAAAAGGTACTTCAAGCTAGATTATGGTGGACTACATTATTTAAATATGCTAAGGAATATGCTAGATATTGTGACACCTTCCAAAGAGTAGGAAAGTTGTCACATCGAGATGAATTACCCCTTCAGCCAGTCAGACCACTTCAGGCATTTGAGAAGTGGGCTATTGATTTTATTGGACCGATCAACCCCCTAGCTAAGCACTCAAAGGCCAGATACATCATTACCAAAACTGATTACCTCACAAGATGGGTTGAAGTAGAGGCAGTTCAAGACTGTTTGACAGATACAATGACTAGATTTATCTTTGAGAAATTTATCACTTGGTTTGGATGTCTTAGAGTTTTGACCACTGATCAAGGTAGTCACTTTATCATCAACACAATCACAATTTTGACAACATAATTACTTATACAACACCATAAGATAATTACCTACCATCCATAAGCTAATGGTGCAGTGGAGGCATTCAATAAAATTATGGAAATAGGACTAACAAAAGTATGTTGCGCATACGGGGAAGACTGGGATGATAGAGTTCCAACAGTCTTGTGGGCTTACATGAATACCACGAAGAAGATGCATAAGTATACCCCATTTCAGTTGGTCTATGGGAAAGAATTTGTTGTACCCACAAATTTTATTACCCCTAGTCTCTATATAACACAGGCTACACACATGACAGATGATGAATCAATTGCACAGAGGATTGCAGACTTACAAGAACTTGAGGAAACAATATTTCTAGTGGATTTTCATCAGATAGTTGATAAATCTAGACAGAAATCTTGGCATGACAAGAATGTTAATTCCAAAATATTTGTGCAAGGGGATAAGCTACTACTTTACGATAGCTGATATCATAAATATCCATGAAATTTGTGCATGCATTGGTTGGGCCCATTCATGGTTGCGGAAATCCGACAATCTGGTGTATTTAGGCTAGTGCAACTAGATGGTATCCTTCAGCTAGGATGGGTGAATGTCGCCCACATGAAACCCTACATTTTGCATGCTTGAACCAATGCACTGTTTCTCTATTCCAAAGGAGCATGTATAGTAGTTATATTTTCATTTCCTGTAATTTCTTTAATTTAGTTAATAACATCAGAGTGTGCATTGAATGTGCCAAAACACATATTTTTTGTTAGTCTAAGCGTTGCTTTTATGTAGAACTGCTTACTCAGCTGCAAAGTATCAGAAGAGCCACCATTACATTAAATGAAGTCATTAAATATGATGGGGAGCCCCATTGTGGTCAGAGGGAGGGTGAAATTGAACTAGATCACAACCCACCTACCAGACACATCTGGTCCAGTCATACGCTTTATGATAGCCACCGTAACCCATCAAAACTTTTCATTAAACAATAAAGGCACGATACATGTAGATTCCATCGATATCTCCGTCGTGCTTCTTAGCCATTAAAAATTTAAGCCCCTCAGCTCGACCACGTCCCTGTTAGTCCATTCATTAAAAGACAAGATCAATTGATAGATCTTACCTCGTTATACGTCCCGTTAGACACCTAAGCCTAAGATTGCATTTATGGCTTAATGATAAGTGTATTTATGTGCGTGTTACATATATTTCCATTTATCCAATTATAATACCCCATGAACGCACAAAGTGAGAATCACTGTTTTTTTTTAGCTACGCTCTGATTTTGAATTTTTTGCAATCGCGCATACCCTGAGATATTTTCATTCCCCTGTCACAAAGATGAACCTAACTCACCCATCTTATCAACACCTCATAGCTAGCATGTCGAGAGAAATACGAGGCTAGATTTCAGCTCCCAAATAAGCAATCCCAAATGAGTTGTATGATCCTAGAATCAAGATCTTTTGAGATGTCAAGGGGAAGACAGATCAAGTGAAAATTCTAGACCTTGATCTGATGGACAAGGTATTGTTTCCACAGATCAACATTTCCGTGTTCTAGGACTTGGTCCTAGATACACTGGGAGGCATGCAGTTTGTCTCAAATCCATATTTTATCAACTTGTTCAAGTCCACAATCATGCACCTCAGGGATCTATCGGTCTTCGGGACCATTGGCGAGGTTGTGTGGTACAAAAAGGTTCTGATAAGTTGAGTGCACAACAAAATATTATGGGTCAACCAAAGATATATGATTCATGCAGATGAAACCCACCAACTCATCGTATTATCTTTCAAGGGTGAGGATGTGTCCAAAGTATTTCAAGGACCAAGAAAGCACGGGAAGAAGAAAGGCGAAGTTAGCCTATACGAGAAGTTCCATAGAGAGAGAGGTGGGAGAAAAAAAAAGATTGACCTAATCATTCTGGAGACAATCCAGACGGACTACTATGTAATTGAAATAAATTTCATGCGTTCCTACTACAAGGGTGAATGCACCTTAGACGCTCTTTTAGCAGATGACTTATGCGCAAATGGAGTTGTGTTCAACTGGTGCAGGTACCGACTAGAGGAACTCTTGGTTGCTTGTGAGGAAGGTCAGGATAAAGGTGAAACCTTCACATATGGATACCTACTAGTAGCATTTGAAATGTGGAAATGGAAGCCACCCATGGGAAGATAGTTAGCACTGACGAAAAAAGGTCTCTTGGAAAAAATGTTTGAGCCATGGCATGTAAGGCCAGATTAGGAGAACATGGAGTTCAACAACACCACCTTTGAAAAATGGTATACTCATTTAATCAACGCAAATCAGTGGTGGCACATACCACATGAGTTTTTTAACCTCAATATTAGGAATATAGCCTTTTTCTTAAATCGCCACAATACCCTTGTCTGGACGAGGTATGTGAAGCCTGCAGACTTCCACTCCAGGTTTCTCCCCTTATAACTCGATGAGGAATCATTTAATATAGAATTCATGTCATGGACCGACATCAAGAACAATCCATGCAAATCTGGCATGCACTACCTCTTTCCTGCAGAGCTCCTTAAGAAAAAGGGTCAGGAAGAAGGAGTCGAGCTGAGTTTCGGCCCAATAGAGAAGAAACAAAAGGTATAGATGTTTACGGACTCAGAAGACGAAGAGGATGTGGAACCTTTGGAGAAAAAGAAGAGGATATTGACTATTTTTTAACAGCTCCCATACCAATCCGTGCTATCAGGAAAATATGTCAATGAAATCCTAGCCGTTGCTTTCATAGGGGACCCTTCAATCAAGAAGCCACGAACAAGTATTTCTCCTATAAATATATTGAACCTACAACTGATATCCTCGACTATACCTCATACTAGAGCAGTCGCTCGAGCTACTAAGAATGTCATTAACATAACATATGATCCCGAGCTAGACACCACTGTTGTTATACATAATTTTGGTCATCATGATGATGTAATGATGATGGTGTACTCAGGCTCCTCATTAGAACTTTCTCCTGAGAAAAGTTACATTTGTCTCTTTCTAGAAATCACAGTTTTTAGGAAGGTTTGCAGGCTATCTATGCATTTGCCTACAAGAATCCATGATTCTCACAGGCTGCCTTGAGCCACGGTGAGAGAGGTTCACACTGTTCCTAACTATTAGGGTGTGAACAACTTCTAAAGAAAGGAAAAAGATAGATTCTCGAACCTTCTAGAAAGGAATCTTCTAGAAGGATGAGATGGCATTCGAATGGTTATCTAAGTACTGGCTTTCTTGATATTTTGGGATTATTCCTATCCAAGTAACTAATCTATTCTCTCTTATATATTGAGGGGAATGCTCATGGAAAAGGTTAAGGAGAAAATTAACAAGAGATTTATTGGAGAATTAGTGCAAAATTGTATGAAGGACTGATGCTACAACAACTAGAGACACCAGCAAGGTTATCAAAAGTGGTTGATCTTCTTCATGCATGAGCAAGTGTGTGTGTCAGAGATAGGAGCCATCGAAAGGAGGTTTGCAACATCAAGGCTCAGGTTGTAAGTCTTACTTTCTATCAATTTAATACAATAATATGTCCCTTTCCCATAAAGCTAATGTCACTTTATTGCATAACTCCTTGATCATATGTATAGATTAGCTATTGAATATATTGATTTGTCTTCACTTCGATTGGTTTGTACTGTTGTGATCTTGATGGCACAAGATCATTGGAGAGAACTTGGACAATAGAGACGCAAGGAATCAATCACAAGGTATGTTCATGATTCTTGCCTCTTAGTCCATTCATTAGTCTAAATCTAAGGAAAGAGTATTATTTTGTCCTGCTTTGTTCTAGATCCAGGTGGATCTAGGGAGATCGGTTTGTGTCCACACTTACGGATTAATCCTAAAACAAAATTGGCAACTCCACTGGGGAACGGATTGTTTCCTAGTTAGCCTAGTTTCCCTTGCTTTGATTGCTTGTTTTCTGGTCTCTGAGTCTGTGGGAGATCCATCAAGACTCTCTGGTTTTGAAAGTTCACTCAAAATTTTTGTCCTTTTTCCAAATTTTGTGTTTACAGACATTCTCGCACTGTACCCTTTAGTGGCCTGTGAGAACCATCTGATTTCGCACCCTACTGTGTAATCCAGTGCGAGGTGTTCACACCCTACCTGTGTCTAGCCTGCAAACTTCACTAATGTTCGCACTGCACCCTATAGCTAGGCTGCGAACCCATTTGAAATTTGTGTTTGGAATTAGGATATCCTATTTTTTGATGCCCATTTTTTCTTTGATCAGCTGGATTGAACTTTTGAAGCCTATATTGATCTGTTTACAGTTTTCTTGACATTCTTTGAGTTGCTTATAGCCATATTTACTTTGTTTGGTTTTGAAGGATTAGTCTCTTGCTTTGAGTGTCTTTCAATTACAAAGAATGTGTTTTCTTTAGAATTGTTTAGGGAAAGATCAAATTTATTCTGAATAGTTCGCTTTAAAAGAAAACTTTTAGTTTGGGTTTCATTGTTTTAAGAAAGTTCATTATTGTTTTTAGTGGAATTTTTGAAACAAAAAGATTTAATTTCTTGCTTTATATTAGATTGGGGGCATCCTTGCATTTGAAGTAGCGAAATTGCATGATCGATATTGATGAGTTTAATATATTTTGGGACATCGTGCATATGGGAATGATAAATGTTTTCTCCTTCTCATAGCATAGCTTTCATCAAAATGAAACGATTGCATCGTCATATCTTTGCATAATTTTCGAGTCGGTCAAAACACCATATTGTCCATGCCATCTTCCTTTTGAGTAACAACAGCCATAAAA
Organism: Picea glauca; assembly: GCA_000966675.3. Classification (NCBI taxonomy): domain Eukaryota; kingdom Viridiplantae; phylum Streptophyta; class Pinopsida; order Pinales; family Pinaceae; genus Picea; species Picea glauca. Next base: position 490,642 of record JZKD02S1759893.1, on the reverse strand, counting down.
TAAAGCGCTTATAAAAATTGATTAGACATTTT
>JZKD02S1759893.1:425126-461931 GCA_000966675.3 Picea glauca | reverse complement strand
CTTAGTAGTAGAGAGGGTTGAGGACCGCATGACTAAGGAATATGAGGGGGTAGAGAAAAAAAGAGAAAGTATCATGAAGGAGTTGGTTGAGGTTAAATAGGTCGTGGAACATATGCAAGTGGTATAGACATGTTGTAACCTAGGTCTGCACCCCTGCCTCTCCTCTCTCATTTCCCTATGCCTTCATCAATTTTACCCTCTTCTAGTTGATAAAGTCAGTTTCCCATCTATTCAATAACTTGGTTTTCCTTGTTGTCTTCCTTGACTGACTCTTTGCGCATATTTTTTCTGTTTTTCTTGAAGGATAAACACTTATAGTGATTTGGTTTGAATTACTTGTCATCTTGTTTTCCTTTAATTGAGCTTATAGTAGGTCAGTCAAGTATGTTGTATGCACAGGAAAAAACCATGAGAAAAAATGAATCATTCAGAGTAGTCCACTTCGGGCTTGAAATACAATAAAACAGACCGGTTCAATTTTCAACGGTGGAGATTCCATGTACAGTTCATATTAACGGATCTCATGCATTCAGAGTTTCAAATTCGCACAAGGATTAATGACCAGACAAAATCCCTGAAGTGCCAAAACACCGAAATGCCGAAGTGACGAAGACACTTGGCACTCATCAATTTAGACATGTGGAGCTCATCTGTCAGAGTCACGTGGCACCCATCTGACGCTGACACATGGCACTCAATGCAGGAACCTTTGGGCATGTCATCCTCTCATTTTCACGTGACATGTGTCACCCTTATTTCCATGACACATCAACAGTCATGACATCATATGACATCAGGCCACCACATCACTTCACAACATTGTCACTTCAAGACTTTTCCATTCAAAGCAAGCATAATTCTCTGAAACCCGGAGCCCCAAAGTCCCAAAATAATTAGATGATAAAAATGGCTTAATCCAGGTTTAATTAGTGATAAGAACACGCTAATGAATTTGCGAGTTCAACACTTTCGGAGTTATATACATTTCACATTCAAAATATCCCGAAGCCTGAAGTCCCTAAGTGATGAGAGACTTCCATGTCAACTGAGAGAAAGTCACTTCGAGAGATATTCATTCCCTGCATTCAAAATCTCCTGAAATCTGAAGTCTCGAAGTGACAAGATATTGCCACATCAACCGGGAAGTTACTTCAGGAGATTTCCATTCTTTACATTTGGAACTTCTGAATTCCGATGTGTCAAACCGTCGAATTCCCAAAGTGACGTCAGGATACTATGTCACTCCTGGCCCGTACTACTTCAGGAGATTTCCATGCTTTACATCCCGAAGTCCTGAAGTGCTGAAGTAACGTCAAGCTGCCACATCGCTTCGAGCCCTACCACTCCACGTGTGTTTTTCAAATCAACATAGGTCTAAATCGTCGAAGTCCCAAAGTTCTGAATTGACACCATCGCTAAATGGGGTAAGAGAAGGTCTAAAACAGGAAGACTAAGAAAAATTTAGCAGGGGTGCTAAAATGGCAGGGTTACCCATATCGCAGATTGTAACACGATCGACGACGACACTTCATTGCAGGGACAAAAAATGCTTGAAAGTTAACATCCTTGAGCAGTCTCACAATTGGAACCATGTTATAGATAGAGAGGTACGTGAAAGTTGGTGGTGGATTGTGGGAGGTAGAGCGGTGTGGAACGAAACCTCCCTTGAATACTTCCACAATCACGTGCTTATATCACTTCTAGGTTCCAATCTGAGAGTAGTGCATGGAAACCAACTGGGTGTTAAGGAAAATCGTCAAAGGGAAGTCACGAGGAGAAGCAGAATGGTAGCAGACTGCGACGAGTCCATCACAGAGAAAAAAGTGATGTTGAAGACTCCAGAAAAAACACTGGAAGACCTACCTCTTCCTCAAACAAATAATGTGAAGAAGTTGCCAAATACAGTTGGTTATCCTCCAATGGACTCAAACACTACGCATGCATGCCAGTGCTCAATGCAAAAATTAGTTATGTCACCCTTAGTCTTTTTCTGCCAATCCTAGTTCATTCCAGCGCATGCATAAATCCAGTTTCAACACTAGTGGCAGTTTTTAATTATTCAGTTCAACACTCTTTTTAGTTTAAAGAATAATAAGTAGTCTTCTATGTTTGATAAGAACCACTCTTTTTTATTAAGTCAAGTGTGAAGTATACATTGTTGTACTCGAGCACTGTTTTAGTCAAGTTAATAAATTGTTCTACAATTGTTAATGTAGAGTTAAGTCTCAGTCCCAGATGGACAAGAACCTCTGCAACTCTGATAAATATACAGTTTATATATGTTTTGAGGGAGGATTTTTTGGGAAAAGAGATCAATACAACAACTGGTTGGACCCATTTTGCGCAGGGAATAAATCTCTCTACTTGGTGAAGATACTATTGATGATAGTGTATTTGTGTCCAAATTCGTATGTGTTTCTTATATTGAATACAATTTTGATTTGTGTGAAGTACATTTATTTTCCTTCAACTATTGTATAACTTGTCTTTATTAATATGCAACTTGTGATAGCAGCTATGCTTTGATGAAGATTTATTTTTATTGCAACCTGTGGGAGTAATTGTGTTTTTGATACATGTTTAATATCTTGAAATGATATTTTGAGTATTGAACTTCTTGCAACAGATTATTCATTGAGTGGTTTGTTGTTTCCTTTATTTTTACCTCTATTATTTAACTTTTCTATCATTAGTGTGCCACCAGACAAGGAGGACCCTCATAGCTATCATTTTTCCAACCCAACCATTCTCTTGTCTTGGTAAAACCAACCCTCTAACTAACCAACAAAAGTTAAAAAAAATAAGCATTCTAAACTTGAGGTGGCCTAGATTTTCCCTTTAGTGGTTAGGTGTAGACTTTAGGACCAACATATTCTAGCACTGTTGCAAAGGAATGGAGTAACGAGATATATTTCCCTGGGAGAACGACATTGGATAGATATGACCTTTGATGGTAAACAAATATCATACATAGACAGATTACCATCTTTCACCTGGTGACTCCATTGAGTAGAGTTTACGAAATAAATATTAGCGCCCAGCAAAGGACTCAACATTTCCAAATGTGAACACATGAAAGCCACCAAGGATCATCCTAACCCTGAGAAGAACACAATAGTCTCTGAGCTAGAAAGGAAAATAATAAAATCCACCGTAGATCAAAGATATACCTTCCCCCTCGTGGGTAAAGCTGTGCCCAAAGAGTATACTCCTCTTCATCATCACAAGCAACTTGAATTTTCTAGCCCCGAGAATCAAAATTTCAAGGAACCTTAGACATCTTCAACTCCTAAGTCTACTTCATCATCCAGTCCAACATCTGCCCCTGTAGCTCCTATAAATCTTCAGATTCCTATTGCTCAAGCCATGGATGCTAACAAGATGAATTCCATAATTGCTGCCAGATATGAACCACTAGTTCTTCCTATAGGATTACATGCATTCCCAGCCACATATTACATGAAATATTTACCAAGATGTAATGGGGAAGGTGATGTCATTATCGAGGAACATCTGGTAGCCTTCTACAACTTTGTAGACAACTTCAACATTGACTACGCAGATGTGTGGATGAGGTTGTTTGTGCAGATTCTAGATGGGGAAGTAAGGAAATGGTTCTAGGGGCTTCCTCCAGACTCCATCGTAGATATTGAGGCATTAGATGAAGCTTTCATAAAGTAGTGGGGAGATAGGAAAAAATATCTCTACTACATCACTGAGTTTGGGGCTCTTAAGAGAATGAATGGTGAATCTATTATAGACTTCACCAAGAGATTTAATAAGATGTATGGTAGAATCCCAGATGAGATCAAACCAACTGAAGCCTTTGACAAGATCACTTATTCCAATGAATTCGATGCATATTTATCCCTATTGCTGAGGGAGAGAAGATCCACCACCCTGTTTTCCATGCAGGAAGCAACCATTGATATTGAATCCAATATCTTGGCATCATATAGGTTAAAGATTAGATCTGATAAAGACAAGAAGAAACAGAGAGAATATTCCCCTACCTCCTCTAAATCAACTACATCTGATCCCAAAATTGATGAAATGACCAAAACTTTGAAGGATCTGACATTTGAAATAGCTAAGATGAAATGGGAATCTAAACAACCAAACAAGGATTTTCAAGGGGCTGGAAATATAAATCAAAATCAGTTCAGAAGGCCTAATGACGCACCTCAGATAATGCAGAGAGAAAGGAGGAATGTTGATGATCAAAGGGTAGCGCCTCCTTTCTAAGACAATCAGATTGAGGAGATAGATGTAGACAATGATGATGTAGATGAAACTGATATACTTTTCAATGAAACCAATTATTATACTAGTCACTTAACACAGAAAGAATATGAGGTAGCACAACTATCAAATCGGTTTGATAATCATATAGGGGAAGAGGGAGTTATTCAAGGCCAACCCCCCCAAAAATATGATTTGAGGAAAAGAGCGGGGGCTCCCAAAGCCACTACCTTTGATCAAAACAAAAAAGTTGAATTCCTTCCCAAGCCAAATCCAAGGAAAGATATGTCATCCAAAGATCAACAACTTCCTCCATCCAAAATTGCAATCCCTGAAATAAAATAAGTTGATATGCCACCAAGCTCTTTTATATTAGAAAATGAACTGAGCAAGATCAATATCCCCGTGCCTTTGACATAATTGATGAAGAATGAACCTTTCAAAAAATCTACCATAAAAGTTTTGCAACCAACTACTTCTATTGTATCTTCTGACATAATTAGTCTGCATGATGAGAACCCAACCATTATTGTGGGTCAACACATTGAGGATGGATCTAATGCTTCTCCACCATTCTATATATATTTAAATGTCCATGATAAGATCCTTCATAACTGTCTTATGGACTCATAAGCCTCGCACAATGTTATACCCAAAGTTTTTATGGAATAACTAGATCTAGAGATCACCAAACCCTACCAGGACCTGTACTCCTTTGATTATAATAAAGTAAAATGTATGGGACTGATAAAGGATATGGTGGTTTCTTAGTGTAGTGATGGACATTGTTTTAGCTGACATTCCCCCAAATTTTGGTATTCTCTTATCTAGAACTTGGGCTAAGAAGGTTGGAGGATCATTACAAATTGACCTCACTTACACCACCATCCCTGTGTTCAGAGGGGAACATAGGAGGCTATACATATAGGTAAGATTATCATATATCGTCAACGACCATAAGAACCCCTGCAATCACCCAATTTATGTTGTTGAGGGTGAGATCAACTCATCTTTTTTTCATTTAAATGATGATGGAACCGAAATGTCAATTCGCCGACGCAAATATCAACCACTGACAGATCAACAAAACAAAGTATTAAAGATGTATTTCGATGGATCTTCATCAAAGGAGGGATATGGGGTAGGTATACTCCTCATTTCCCCTTCAAAAGAGATAATAATGCTCTCTTATAAGTTGGATTTTGAAACTACTAACAATATAGCTGAATATGAATCTTTGGTGCTGAGAATTGAGGGTTTCCAAAGACATGGCCATTGACTGTTTAGCAGCTTTTGGTGATTCCGAGTTAATCATCAATCAAGTTAAGAACATATATCAAGATAAACAATAGAGGCTAACACAATACAGAAATGAGGCATGGGATCTTATCGACAATTTCTTTATATCATTTAATATATCCTTCATCCCCAGAGATGAGAATCAGAAGGCAGCTTCTCTAGCCTTGGATGCCAGCACTTTTATACCTCCCCTTGGTCCAAATAATAAATATCAGGTGGAAATTAGACACAGGATAGCCATACCAGACAACATAAAGAATTGGAAAGTCGTTAGTGATGTCCTAGAGCTGCAGAGGTTTCTACAAACCATTGATGAATTCTCCAATATCTCAATCGACCAAGAAAGCCAAGAAGGTGAAAATAATGAATTAGAAAATCAGCAAACACCTCATCTGCTAAAGACAATAGTTGGCCATGATATAGTGGAGCTGAAAAACAATCACATTCCAATAGGACTAGTGCCACTGGAGAGGTTGTTTGATAGTAATGATGTTTCCAGAGAAGCTTCCATGAAGAATCAAGAAGAAGAGATAACATATTGCAATATTGGGACCACTGAGAATCCCAATATTATAAAGTTGTCCAAAGCATTAGTTGTGGAACAAAGGGACATGAATGTCAATATCATCAAAAGGTTTTTTGATACTTTTTCTTGGTCATATGAGGATTTGAAGACATTTGACACTGACATCATCCAACATAAGATACCTCTGAAGGCGTGCTCCAAGCCACTCAGATAGAAGATTCGACAATTTAATCCCATATTGATGTCCATAATTGAGAAAGAGATGAAATGAATGTTGGATGCAAGGATTATTGTACCATTGAGGTACTCAAACTGGGTGGCCAACTTGGTACCTGTAAGAAAGAAAAATGGGGAGATACGCTTGTGTGTTGATTTATGAAATCTCAACAAGTGTTCTCTAAAACACAATTACCTCCTCTCCAAGATGGATCATATTTTACAGAGGGTGGTGGGTGCCCACATTATTTCCTTGTTAGATGGATACTCTGGCTATAACCAGATAGCAGTGTGTGAAGAGGACAAAGAAAAAACAACATTCACCACCCCATGGGGAACATTCATGTATGATAAGATGCCTTTTGGGATGATGAACACAGGGGCCACTTTTCAGAGGGCCATGGACATAGATTTTGTGGGGGGAAAAGACAAATTTATGGTTATATATTTGGATGAAATCACCATTTTCTCCAAGACTGATGATGAAAATTTGCAGCATCTAGAGAAGGTTTTCCGAAAATGAAGGAGATACAGAATATCTCTCAATCTTAGGAAGTCTCACTTTTCCATGCCAGAAGGGAAGCTCCTCAGCCACATCATATCAGGAGGAGGTATAAAAATTGATCCAAAGTGAGTCGATGCCAATCAAGAGATCGAAATCCCCAGAAATAAAAAAGGTTATCCAGTCTTTCATTGGCAAAATAAACTTTCTAAGGCACTTTGTGCCCAATTTCGTCGAAATCCTGAAGCCTATCACTAACATGTTGAAGAAATATGTTGTGATAAACTGGTCGCTAGAGGAAAAATAAACATTCCAAAGGATCAAGCAGGCTTTAGTTGAATCCCCTGTATTAGCAATCCCTGACTATAGAAAATATTTCTTCATCTTTTCTTTCTCTTCCGAGGAGACCATTGTTGCTATACTACTTCAGAAAAATGGAGAAGGGAATGAAAAAACCATAGCCTTTTTTATCAAATCTCTCCAAGATTTTGAGATGAAGTATGATATATTAGAAAAGCAGGCTTATGCACTGGTCAAATCACTCAATTCCTTCAGGGTATATGTGTTACAGTCTAGCATAACAACCTTTGTTCCTAGCAGCAGTGTCAAAGAGATTCTAGTCCAACCAGACAATGAGGGGAAAAGAGGGAAGTGGATTTTCAAACTATTGGAGTGTGACTTGTGCATAAGACCCACCAATCTGATCAAGGGACAAGGACTTTCCAAGTTGTTATCATAATCAAACTGTAAAGTGCTATAATTACATCAAATATTCACCCAATCATATGCACCCATCATACAGCCTGGACCAGACAACATGCATGTATTTGAAAATTACTCCTCTTCACCTTGGTATAGAAACATCATTCATTTTCTGTAGCATCTTGAATTTCCACCAGATCTGAAGAAGACAAAGGCCGGGTCCCTCAAATTGAAGGCTACCAAATTATGCATCTCAAACCAGAACTTGTATTGGAGGGATCCTGCTAGCATCCTGTTAAAATTCCTTGATGAAAATGAAGCAAAACAAGTCACAATAGAAATGCATAGAGGAGTATGTGGAGGACACCAGAATTGGAAGGCCACAACTCTCAAGATCCTAAGGGAAGGGTACTACTGGCCCACCTTTTTCTCTGAAATATTTACTACTATTAGGGCCTGCAATGAATGTTATAAATTTGCAGGAAAACAAAAGTTACTATCACTACCACTAAAACATATCACTACTAGTGATCCATTTCAGCAATGGGGGTTAGACTTCATAGGTGAGATAAATCCATCCTCCAGTGGGAAGCACAAGTGGATTCTCACTTCCACTAACTATTTCACCAAAATATCGAGGTTGTTCCCACCATAAATGCCACTGACAAGGTGATCATGAATTTCCTGGAAACCAATATTTTTTCCATATTTCACTGCCCCAAAAAGATTATAATAGACAATTCCCAAGCATTCAAGTCCAAATCCATGATCGACTTCTTTGGAAGTCATAACATTTCCTTGACACATTACATTCCCTATTACCTCAGGAGAATGGTTTGGCAAAGTCATCAAACAAAACTCTCATTAGGATTATCAAGAAGTTGTTGATTGAAAAAAATAAATCTTGGGACTCTAAGATCAAGTATGCTTTGTGGGATGACATAATCAGCACCAAGAAGTCTTTGGGAACCTCACCATTTCATCTTGTCTATGGTGTAGACGTTGTTTTTCCCATCCAACTTGGTATACCAGTCCTAAAATTCTTGCAGGAAGAGATTGAGGAGCCAAATGGAATCCAAAGGAGAATCTTCCATATTATAGAGGTTCAACATAAGAGAGAAGCGATGGATCAAAGGACCAAAGAATACTAGAGTAAGATCAAATCAACCTTTGACAAGAAAACCAAGAAGGATATCTTTCAAGAAGGTGACCTAGTCTTGAGGTGGGATGCCAAAAGGGATGAAAAGTCTAAGCATGATAAGTTCGATAACCTCTGGTTTGGCCCTTTTAAGGTGGTTGAGGTTCTGCACAATAACACATTTATCTTGCATGATCTATATGATGCAGAGATCTTCGGAGGCCTAGTAAATGGGTGCTTCCTGAAACACTATTTTGTCAAAGGATGAGGGAAGGTCCCTCTTGTACCATAGATGATTTCCTTTTGTTTTTTTCATTTGATTAGTTAGTTGTGTGCAAATAAAGACTCCATATCCCAACAAAGGCATTGGGGTTTAGCTGCAATTTCGAGTTTCAATAAATACTTCATATCCCAAAAAAGGCATTGAGGTTAGCTTCAACGTTAGTTTTCAGAGATGCATGGCTGGTAGACAGAACAGAGGTAAGAAAAGGGAGGTGGGGGCAAGTTATTAAATTCAAAGGAACTGATCTCTCGTTCTTAGAACCTCGCAGGGAAGTGTTATCCCCAGTTGGAGCCAATGTTGTAACCTAGGTCTGCACCCCTTCCTCTCCTCTCTAATTTCCCTATGCCTTCATCAAATTTTTCCTCTTCTGGTTGATAAAGTTAGTTTCCCATCTGTTCAATAACTTGGTTTCACTTGTTGTCTTTATTGATTGACTCTTTGTGCAGATTTTTCTGTTTTTCTTAAAGGATAAACACATATTGTGATTTGGTTCGAATTACTTGTCATATTGTTTTCCTTTAATTGAGCTTATAGTATGTCGGTCAAGTATATTATATGCACAGGGAAAAACCATGAGAAAAAATGCAACATTCATAGCATTCCATTTTGGGCTTGAAATACAAGCAAGCAAATAGGTTCAATTTTCAATGGTGGAGATCCCATGTACAGTTCATATTAACAACTCTCGTGCATTTAGAGTTTCAAATTTGGGCAAGGATTAAAGACCAGACAAAATCACCGAAGTACCAAAACACCGAAACGTCGAAGAAACTTGGCACTCATCAGTTCAGACGCATGGCACTCATTCGTCAGTGTCACATGGCACCCATATGGCGCTGACATGTGGACCTCACTGTAGGAACCTTTGGTCATGTTATCTGCTCATTTTCACGTGACACGTGTCACCCTTATTTCCATGAAACATCAACAACCATGAAATCATATGACATCAGGCCACCACGTCACTTTGTATCATTGTCACTCTGGGAGTTTTCCATTCAAAGCAAGCACAGTTCTTCGAAACCCGGAGCCCTGAAGTCCCAAAATATTTAGATGATAAAAACAGCTTAATCCAGGTTTAATTAGTGATAAGAACACACTAATCACTTCCCGAGTTTGACTCTCTGGGATTTATATACACTTCACATTCAAAATCTTCCGAAGCCCGAAGTCCCAAAGTGACGAGAGACTACCATGCCAACCGGGAGAAAGTCACTTTGGGAGATATTCATGCCCTGTGTTCAAAATATCTCAAACTCTAAAGTCCTGAAGTGACGAGAGAATGCCACGTCAACCAGGAGAAAGTTGCTTCGGTAGATTTACATGCTTTACATCCCAAATTCCCGAAGTCCCAAAGTGTCAAACCATCGAAGTCCCGAGGTAATGTCAGGCTACCATGTCGCTTCAGGCCCTACCACTCCATGGGTGTTTTTCAACTCAACATAGGCTGAAATCACTGAAGCACTAGACCGCCAAAGTCCTGAAGTTACGAATTAGCACCATCGCTAAATGGGGTTAGAGAAAGTCTAAGACTAAAATACTGAGAAAACTTTAGCAGGGGCATTAAAATTGCAGGGTTACCCATATCACAGATTGCAACACGATCGATGACCACACTTTATTGTGGGGACGGAAAATGCTTGAACATTAACATCCTTGAGTGGTCCTGCAATCGAAACCATGGTATATCTAGAGAGGAATGTGGCAGTTGGTGTTGGATTGCGGAAGGTGAAGTGGTGTGGAACCAAACCGCCCTTGAAAACTTCTGCTATCACATGCTTATATCACGTCTAGGGTCCAATCCAAGAGAAGCACATGGAAACCAACTGGGCGTTAAGCCAAATCGTCAAGGGAAAGTCATGAGGAGAAGCAGAATGGTACCAGACCACAACCAATCCATCACAAAGAAAACAGGAATGTCGAAGACTCCAAACAAAACACCAGAATACCTACCTCTTCCTCAAATAGATAATGTGAAGAAGCTTCCAAATACAACCAGTTATCCTCTAGTGGCCTCAAACAACGCGCATGCATGCTAGTTCTCAATGAAAAACTCAGTTCTATTTCTCTTAGTCTTTTTCTGCCAATCACAATTCATTCCAGTGCATGCATCAATCTAGTTTCATTGCTAGTGGCAGTTTTTAATTGTTCAGTTCAAGAATATTTTTAGTTTAAATCATAATAAGTGGTATTCTATGTTTGATAAGAACCACTATTTTTTATTAATTCAAGTGTAAAGTATGCATTGTTGTACTCCAATAGTGTTTTAGTCAAGTTAATAAATTGTTCTACAATTGTTAATGTAGAGTTAAGTCTCAGTCCCAGATGGATGAGAGCCTCTACAACTCTGATAAATATAAATTTTCTATACGTTTTGAGGGTGGAGTTTTTGGGGAAAGAGATCAATACAACAACTGGTTGGACCCGTTTTGCGCATCGACTAAAGCTCTCTACCTGGTGAAGATACTATTGATGATAGTGTATTTGTGTCCAAATTCGTATGTGTTTCTTATCTTGAATATAGTTTTGATTTATGCGAAGTACATTTCTTTTCCTTCAGCTACTGTATAACTTGTATTTATTGATACGCAACCTATGATAGCAGCTATGCTTTGATGAATATTTGTTTTTATTGAAAACTATGGGATTAATTGTGTTTTTGATACATGTTTAATATTTTGAAATGATATTTTGAGTATTGAACTTCTTGTAGCAGATTATTCATTGAGTGGTTTGTTGTTTCCTTTGTTTTTACCTCTATTATTTCACTTGTCTGTCATTGGTGTGCCACCAGCCAAGGAGGACCGTCATCCTTATCATTTTTCCAACCTAACCATGCTCTTTTCTTGGTAAAACCAACCCTCTAACTGACCAACAAAAAATAAAAAAATCAACCCTTCTAAACTTGAGGTGGCCTAGCTTTTCACTTTAGCAGTCAGGTGCAGACTTTAGGGCCAACAAGACACATGATAGGGGCACAACATCGATCCTGCGATTGACAGAGGAATGATATGGAACCACTCAAAATGAGGAGGAAACAATCCAACTCATAGCACAAGAAATTCCAATATTCCATATTACAACAGATGTGTTGCAGTTCGAGGGGGACATGACACAAACACCGCTTAAAGACTTGGCACATGTAGAGTTGGTATTAACTAAAATCCGAACTAAGGCCTTGTAGAAGTTACAAGTCATTTTTACACAGGAAGTACAATCACGAGCCAAGAAATATGTGACAGAGCTATAAGTCACCAGAGATGGAAAGGAAACACTACAACTTGTGGTAGAGAAGGTCAAGCTAGAGACACATGAGGAGAAGCAGCACACGGATAACCTCGAGAAGAAGGTGGAGGAAGTCTTCACAAGGATTCTGGATAGTGCACAAGTGGCCATGAGAAACACCAAAGAACATATCCAAATCATCACACATACACTTGAGGGGTACAGGAAGGAAATAAAGGAACTCAAGGAAAATTTAACACTGAAAATGCCTCCTGAGGTCTTAGGCGAAAGAGAACAACATGAAACAATATAGATCAATGAGATTGCAAGGGAAGCCAAGGAGATCGTAGAACTCTTTGATAAGAGTATGCAGCTTTGTACTAGCCTTGACGAATATGGGAAGGTCCAACATCTGGATCAATAGAAGAGAAGTTCAACGCAAAAATGCATGATTTGAAATTGTGACAAAAGGCCATTATTATCGTTGAAATATTGAAAGGGACGCAGGAGATGAAGAACCTGCAAATGGAACTCAAAAATGCGTAGACAAATAAACAGGCCAGGTATTCCCAATTGGAACCACTCTAGGAGTAATAAACTCAAATAATTGTTGAACTAGAGGAGGAAAAGACAAATATGGCATAGGTCCATGCAAAGAGTGCATAGTCTCTGAAGGAACATATTACAACGAAGATGGTAGAGGATCTCACAAACAAAGCTATGCAAGCGAAAGCTAAATGGTAGGAACTAGAAGGGAAGTTCCATGACTTGGAGAAGGTTGTGTAGAGAGTGAACACCACCTGAGTGGATTGGGACGAGACACGTGTCAGTATTGGGGGCATGTTGGCATAGGCCTATTTTGGGAGGAAAGTCTATTTTTTGGCGTAGACCTAGTTTTGGAGAGAAACGATCTATTTTTAGAGCACGCGCCAAAGGGGGAAGAAAAGTAGCATGTAGAAGGAGGAAACACGGCATGGAAAGAATGTAGACAGACCTAACCATATTAGGGTTAGGGTTTTTACAATAATGTAATGCCTATAATCCAGTAGAGTACTATAAATAAAGATCTAGGAGGTCTAGGTAGAGGCTGGTTGTTATTGTTTTTGAGTCAAATAAGTTAGCTTTTAGGATTAGGTCACAAGATGTGGAGCCTGGTGTGATCTATTCCACCTCAGAGAGGGTAATTACCCTCCTTTTTATTGTAATCCTGATGATGTAATGCACACAACACAAATTTTGCAGGAGAATGAAGAAAAGAGAAGAAGAGACAAATCTTTGTGGACATAGCCCTAGGGGGGTGAAACATGGTAAATCCATTATGTTAATGTGTTTGGATGATTGGTTGGATGTTATTTTATCTATCAATTAAATAATGAATGATTAAATATGATTATAACAACATGCATGCATAGTTATATGAATGAATGAATCCTATAAGTAGATGAATGAATACTAATGTTAATGCATGAGGCAAAGGATAAAAAGATAGTCCCAATCCCTTCCTATACTAAAAACACCCGAGTATTGCAGTCCCCCATACCAGGAGGGCCAATAGTTTTGAGGTTTTTTTTGTAATCCTATTGAGATCAAAACTTGGGTCAACCCAAGAATCCAACACATATTCAACATAAATCTAATGATCCAAGGGATTATACTTTAGTATTGTAGATGAATTGATTACTGTCTTGATAACATATCTTCAACCTTATTATGAATACCTTTCTTATACTTAATAACCAAATGAAATTGTTGTAAGAAACCCATCCACCTGAAATTTCATGAATGTTGTAGCTTGGTCTGTGATTGAAAATACTATAATGGTTGATGATCTATATGAACTATTGTATCATTTCCCATTAAGTAATGATTCCATTTTTTAACACTTTGTACCAATGCATACAATTCCTTGTCATATGTTGGATAGTTAATTAATGCTTTAGTAAAATTCTCGTAATGATAACATATAGGTTAACCTCATTGCATCAATATTTATCCCTTGGAATATCCTCTTGCATTGGTTTCATTATCAAATGGTTGTTGCAAATATGGCAGAGCCAAAACTGGTGTGGTGCTTATCATTTCCTTCAATGTCTCGAAGGATTTCTGCTAATTGTCTCCCCATTGAAAGACTGGTTTCATACCGATGTTAGGAAGAGGAGCATCCTCCTGCAAATGGATTTCATGTTGAACCTCCCTCTTAGGAGGCAACCCTATAGGTTCCTAAAATAACTCATCATAGTTAGAAATGATTTTTTCCAATTCCTGTTTATGATCTAGATCACTACCTAATAAAGCATTTGATATGTCGTTTTCCTTTTGTTTCACCACCATGAAAACAAAGGATTTACTTGCATTTACGAGTCTCTTAATTTGTCCTATTTTCACTAAAGAAACATTAGTTTTGATACGATGATCTATGAAAATATACTCAATCTTGTTCTTGAAAATATGATATTTTTTCTCTTCTTGATAAAATATAGCTTTCTTGTCAAATAAATATGGACTTCTCAAGACAATTCTACAAATGTCAAGTAGCATGACATCTAACACAACCTCATCATATAACTTAGCTATAATTTCAAATACGATGTTACACTGATTTGTCACTTGCAACTTAGAATCGTCACATACCCAACCTAATGGATATGGTTTAACATGAGGTGTCATTTTCAAACCCAAATTATTAACAATTGATTCAGATATTAAGTTAACTTCAGATCCACTTTCAAACACAGTATCTATCTTTGTATGCTTCACTATAACTCTGACATAAAAAAATTCACTTCATTTCTTTCGATCAATAAAACCTTCCAACTTAGTGGATTGAACTTAAATATTAGTAGTATATATAAATTTTCTTCACATTTCCATAATCTTAGTTTCATCTCCTGAATCAAATCCCAAATCCTGTTGGGGTCGTAACTCTGGATACAACTTCCAACATTGTGCTTCCTCATGTCTCTTTCTCTTGCACTCAGAACATGTAGGTTTCTCTTCATATCACTTCACTGTAGATGACTTCTTACTCTTCCATTTTCCTTTCGATTTTTTCTTGAACTTCTATGGCTTCTTATCCTCAATCACATGCTTTCCCTTACTATATTATAGATGTGTGTCTTGTACTGATACTTCATCAATATTAGTAGGCTTAAACATCAATATAGTGTGTCATAGATATGAATGAATACCACCAATATACTTCATAAGAGTTTCTTGAGTATATAACATAATTCCTATGGATAATGATTTCTTCTTAAATTTTTGTGTATATACTTGAAATTGTTTTCCATTTTCTTACCTTAGATGTTGCCATTATATTATTTCAGTTTGCATATAAGTCAATGGATAAAAATGTTTTCTTATTGCAACAGTAAATTCATCCCAAGAAGAAATTACTTTATCCCGTTGAACGAGATCAAATTGTGTCTACTCTCCCACCATATCAAGGTTGTGTTGACCATACAAAGAGTAGCCAATTGTATCTTTACAATGCCATCCATGATCTTATGTACCCTGTAATATACTTTGATCTATTTGATCTGTTGGTACCTTCGTTTTGATAAGAGAAGTTGTACAAGTTAACAAGGAGTTGGACAACCAATCAAGTGAAGGAAAATAGGGTTGAGAAAGGAAACACACAACAAAAATACGTTGGAATCTGAGGCCAATGCAGAATCAATTTTAGGACAATACAGTTAGAACATAATCAAGAAGAGAAGAGGGCCTACGGGTTCTCAAGGAGGAAAAATAAACAATTGTATTGTAATATGGGTGGGTGTGTGAAGGAAATATGAGAGATGAATGAGAGGCAAGAACTAGATCTGTACTCCATAGATGGAATGAAATTAGTAAGGGAAAGGGACTAGACTGATTACGATAAACTTTAGTATTGTATTGATATGTTCCTACTGATCACTTATACAATGAGTATGGTAGATAATTAATGTAAAGTTGTGAATGCATGTTGATCAAGACTTATGATATAATAGAAAGATAACGAAGATCAAATTTTTAAGGTTATTGGTTTATATTACTTCTTGTACCTTCAAAATGTTATTATGTTGTTGTATGTTCTACATTACACTTCTTTATTCTTTTTTGATGTTCTATACAACTCTTTTCTCTTGTATCGGTGTATGATTTGTTAAAGGATCTAAAAAAAATAATCTACCTTGCTTAAGAATGGTAACAATCTAGATGTGTTATAGATCTATATAACATTCTTCTTATCCTTCTCTAAGTTATTTTGTCTTGGTTGGATTTAGGTGAGATTTCTTTCTTTTCAGAAAGATGAAAATTCCAGTGCACTAGACTACATCGGTACCCTTTTGTTGGTAACCTAAAGAGGACCCTGGTATGACAACTTTGCACCCAAAAAATGGTTCCTTTGATGGGACCCTGGTTGTACAAGGGAACCTGTAAGGAAAATTCTTTCATGGATCCACAAATATGACGTTCGACAATGGTGGGAACATAAGTGTGATGGGTTAATACTGAAGGAGGAGGAGTTACAAAATATGAATTGGGACACTGCCAAGGATTTTGTCTTCTACTTGGAAATATCAAGCAACCGGTATGAGATAGTCTGGGTAGAATTCTAGGAAAAATTGTTCCAGTGGGTAGATCAGCTACAAGAAGAAATAGAGTTCAAATAATGGGTCAAGGAAATCAGTTCGTGGGATACAAAGAGGCTAGCATAGCTTCACTGACTGGATCACCAGATTAATTGAGCGGTGGATTTCTGGGTTGCCACATCCCTGGAAGGCTATATCACCGAGTTTGTAACGGAGGACAACCAATATTTTTCAAGATTCCAAGAAATATTCAAGAATGGGGCACAAGGAAAATTGTTGATGGAAATTCCCCTCTGGATCAAGGTATTTTTGGTGGAAGAGAGGATGCTAGTTGTTCCCTCATGTGAGATGGTAGCATAAACCCATGCTCTCAAGGTGGGGCGATCTTGGGGCAGGCTCATGAACTAATAAGGGGAAATGGTTCTTTGATAGATGGGGGAAGATAAAACCACAATAAGTGAGTGTTCCCTGAGGAGAGTCGCCATAGTTGAGAAATAGTGGTGGGGAAAGGTAAAGAGAGAAGAAAAACAGTCCAAAGTGTTGCAGAAAGAAATCAGACAAAGAGGAACAGATGAAATAAAGTCAAAATACTTGGAGAAGTTATAAATACAAGAAAGATTGGCCATTCTAAAATTGTAGGAAAGAGAAGTGAAGAAAAAAAGAATTCCCTCGAAGAGTGGACGAGATGAAGAAGGCTTAGAAGCAAGAGAGGAAAAAGGATGTCTGAATCTTGTGAAAGACAAAGAATATTTGTCCACGGTCTTAGGAGGAGTCGACCATGAAGTAGAGCAGGTTTCCCTAATACAAGGATGTAGAAAAACATTGGTTTCTATGTGAGGCCATCTCGAGGTCCAAAGGGAACTTGGATGTGAACAAGTTAGTGGAATTCCAAACTACCTTGAGGGATCGTGCCCTCAAATGGTACATGAAGGATATTGAGCCTAAGGTGCAAGGGCGGGCCTTTACCCTTAACTAGGTGTGACAAAAATTCATTGTCGAATTCAAGTTACCTCAATCAGAACAACAAGCTCTCTTTGAGTTGCGCGAGATTCAACAGAGAGAGGGGGAGTCTGCATGGGAATACAGTCAGAAGTTTAAGGATGCTATTGGGATATTGGCACACCCAATTCATGAAGACCATCAAAGGGAATGATAACTCCAAGGGTTTCTACTCTTGAAACAAATCCCCTGGACGCAATAGAGAATTGCCACACTGATAGAGGATTTGGAGCAATCAATGAAGATTGAAGCCATGGTGGGATACCTAGAGAGCCTGAGGATAACCATACCTATGGTATATTCAAACATGTCAAACCTCCAAGGACAAATATCTACACTCATGGAGAATATCCAGGAATTAACTCTACTCAGGCCAGCGTGACCTAAAGTTTGGTGTACAAGATGCTACATAGAGGGGCATCTGACAAATAAGTGTCCACGGGTAAGAGGAATGGGCCACCCACATACAGGACCAACGAGAGGATTTTTGCAAGTATCGACAAATCCGCCATTTCATGCACCGGCTCAATAATATGATTTCCCAAGTGCCCAACCCACTCAGATAGCCGAATATTGTGAAATTTGTCGGACTTAGGGGAATGCACCAAGACACTACCCCATACTACATAAGTACTCACCTGCGCCCAATACAATACATTGTGAGTTTTGTGGGTCCACGACGCATGCTACAAACCAATTTTGGGCACTAAATGAATTTGCCAATAGACTAGACTAGACTGTATTCAGGATAAACAAAACACCACAAGGGTCAGGAAGAGGCTAGAGAAGTGGTGATGCAAGTGGATTTATAGGAGGGAGGTCCAGAGGAAGAGGACCATGTCGATGTTACAATTTTGATGAACAAGGACATATGGACAAATATTGTCCTCATTTGAGATGATCATGGTGTTCACACTTCAGAACTAATGCCCACACAATTGAAGAGTGCCCAAATATAATCGCAAAGTGGGGACCGATATCGACAAAAATTAACTAACTTATTAGGCTTGGAGCCCAAGAGACAAGTCAAAGGGAGGATACCCAAATTTGACATCATCACTCACGGAGGAGAAAAACCTGGGGCAAATGTAGACAATTAGGCCAAGATTCAGAAAGAATCCCCCAAGGATGACATGTATGATCCTTTGAAACAAAAAATATTTTTCAAAGATGCAGTAGAAATATTTAGAGGTGAATATGCTCCAGAAATAAGGGAACAGCCTCCTAAATTCACCCTTCAACCCAATACCGCTCAATCTCCTACCTCACCTCCCGCACCCAGAAATCTTGTAAACTCGAGAAGACCCCGTGAGCAGTCTCAAGATATAATTAGGTTTCAATTATTCTCTGAGATCATAGGAGATGAAAAACTCTCTAAGAAGTTGCATAATACCTCTTACCTAATCTTGGGGGTTGAGGGAACCCCAAAAACCATTGTAACCACCAACCTTCCCGAGAAGAATACCAAGAGGATACAAATAAGGAAGGTGCGAACGAGGAAATAATTTATATTGGAATCCTAGTTAGGTGACTTCAAAATTAAAGATGTCATGCTAGATTTAGGATCAGATGTCAATATCTTACCCAAAAATACCTAGGAGGCTCTAGGGAAACCTCAATTAGTCTATTCCCCCATCCAAATGAGAATGGAAAATCAATACTGCATTTTTCCAGTGGGAAGGCTGGAAGATGTAGAAGTATATGTTGTAGGAGTTAAAACAACCTTCTATTTTGAAGTGATTGAAATCATGGGAGAAAAAGACCCCTACCCTGCCTTGTTATGGATCGACCGAGCCTACGACAACTATGTTGTAATTGAATTAAAGAGGGACACTATGATGTTTGAAGAAGATGGAGTAAAAGTAGTCCAACCCTTAGACCCATACATTGGACCTAGATATTTTGAGCCAGTGGATAATAACATGGAATAAGAATTTCTCAACCAGTTATACACCATAAAAACAGGGATGAGGCCATATTACATCAACCCCACTGTAGATGGATTTGTAAGTTGGAGGAATATACAGTTAGTTGAGGAGGACTCATAACTAGATTTTGATAGTTGGCAGCAGGGTTCATACGAAATATTTTCAAGACGTTGCGAAACTATCAGGGAAATGAGATGGATTGGAACCAATATGAGGAATCAACCAACATACGATGGTACTTTAGATTTGAATAAATTTCTCACTGATATGGATAGAAAAGTTGCACTAGAGAAAAGGATCTTGGTTCTGGATATAGCTTTGAAGGATACCCTAGCCAGGTGGTGGGCCACTCATAGAGCTTCCCTTCTGGATTGGGGGGAAGCAAAGAGAGATATTTGATACATATTTCTCATAAGAAATTAGGTGATGGTAGAGACAAATGCGGATTTTCATGGTGCGCGGTTGTTCGATGGGTAGTCTGACCCCAGAATGCATGTTGAGAATTGCATCAAGAAATGGAAAGTTGCGTAAGTACCCTCTCAGCTATGGGTTCACTTATTTTTCCACTCATTATGTGTGATTCCACAAACCTAGTACATTCATGAAGAGATTAAAAGACAAACAAGTTGTTGGCAAACCTTAAAAGACAAATTTTGCAGGGATTTATCCTTCACTGGTAAGTCTCCTAAGCTTCACTTAGTCCTTCAAAGAATTCGAGAGATACTATTTACTGATTTTTGTAAGTCCAGATCAAAACCAATAGTATGTTCTGATCATGCCCATTTTCTTCAGTCCAATCGATACCACAAAACTGTCAAATTACTGTTAGCTTGTTGTAAAATTGATAAAGGCTCGGAAGAATCCAATGAAGTAGAAGAACTTAGAAACCTCAATATCAAAGAAAATGTAAGCATGAGTTAAATCCAGGATACTACACCCTATCAAATCAATAGAACCTATACTCATCCTCTGAAGTTGTTGAAAGTAAATATAGGGAGCAAAGAGCATCCTAAGATAACTTCTATAGGGAATTACTAGAATGAGCAAGCCATGAATGAAATACAAAGTCTATTGCGGGAATACGAGGACTTGTTCCCAAAAACCTTCTCAGAATTGAAAGGCATAAAAGGAACCATGGGGAGATGAAGATCGAGATAAAAACTGACTCGAAACCCATGAATCACATGCCATATCGTCTCAATCCCATGGTAAAAGAAAAGGTCAAAAGAGAAATAGACGAAATGCTTGTAGCAGGCCTAATCTTTCCGATCGAAGAAGATGAATGAGTTAGTCCCATAGTAATACAAAGAAAAATGGCTACCGAGGATATTCGAGTCTATTTTTACTATAAGAGTATGAATACTACATGTGTACACGATCCATTTCTGACACCCTTCAGATATGAGGTGTTAGATCAGGTTGCGGGGAAAGAAGCATATTTGTTTACAGATGGATTCTTGGGGTATCACCGGGTCAGAATTTCATAGGATGAAAAGAAGAAGACCACTTTTATAACTGAGTGGGGGTCATTCACATACAATGTGATGTCCTTTTTCCTAAAGAATTCCCCTGTGGTCTTCTCTAGGATTGATATTGTAACATTTCGTGACTTCATACATAAGTTCCTAGAAGTCTACATGGATGAATGGACTGTATATAGTTTGTTGAAGGAGCACATAGGGATACTGCAGATGATGTTTGATATATTTCATGAGTTATAGATATCTTTGAACCTAAGGAAGTGTATTTTCTGCATACCACACGACAACCTGCTAGTCCACATTGTTTGCCAGGAAGGAGTCTTGGTGGACCCAGATAAAGTTGCGGTTATCTTGAACATGCCTCTACCCACAAGTGATAAAAAGTTGCGCTCAATGCTTGGACATAGAGGATAATATTGGAGGTTCATAAGAAGACACACCAATATCACAACACCATTGGAGAAATTACTGAAGAAGTCCGAAGCATTTCGGTGGACGACTGAGTGTGACAAGGAGTTTGATATACTCAAGGAAAAACTCAGTACTGCACCAATTCTTATATACCCTAACTGGGAAATTGAATTCCATGTACACATGGACGGATTGGGTATTGCGCTAGGAGTTGTCTTAGTGCAACCAAGGGGAGGGAATATAGACCACCCTATATACTTTTCCAGTAGAAAACAGTCTCAAGCTGAAAAAAACTACACAACAACCGAAAGGGAAGGTTTGGCCCTTATTTATGGATTGCAAAAATTTCGACACTACTTACTAGGTTCTCATTTTAAGTTTTTCAATCACCATTCTATGTTGAAATACATTGTAAATATGCTTGTCCTTGAAGGAAGGATTTGTAGATGGCTCTTACTCTTTCAGGAGTTTTCCTTCGAGGTAATTACCAAACCTGAAAGATGTAATGTAGAACTGGATCACCTATCAAGACTGGAATTAGGGGAAAGTGGAAGAGCAATGGATGACCAACTCCCCATTGTAGACCTATTCCGGATTGGATCCATCCTGGAATATCTCAAAGAGATTGTTGCTTTCCTCAGTATGGGGACCTTCCCAGAGAATTATTCCGCAACCCATAAGAGGCACTTTGTGGTTTTCATAATAGATTAGCAATTGATTGCAGGCCAAATCTATAATATGGGACTCGATAACATCCTCATAGGGTGTGTCCTAAACCATGAAAGGAAAGATATCCTATGGGAATACCACAATGGAGTTGTAGGAGGGAAAGTTGGAGGGAAAACTACTTCACAAAAGGTTCTCCAAGCTTAATTATGGTGGCCAATGTTATTCAAAGATGCTAAGGTTTATGCTAGGTCTTTCGACGTTTTTCAATGAGTAGGGAAACCATCACACAGAGATGAATTACCTCTTCATCCGATTAGATAACTAAAAGCATTTGAGAAGAAGGATGTTTACTTTATTAGACCTATTAACCCACCCGAAAGGCATTCAAAGGATAGATATATCATTACCACAACATACTACCTTACATGGTGGGTTGAAGTAGAAGCATTCCAGGATTGTTCAACATATACAACTGCTAGATTTATATTTGAAAACATTATTGCCTGGTTTGGATGTCCTAGGAGCCTGACTAGTGATCAAGGGAGCCACTTCATTAGCAACACAATTGCAACATTGATGACACAATTTCTTATCCAACACCATAAGAGTAGTCCTTATCATCCAAGAGCTAATGGCATAGTGGAGGCATTCAACACGATGCTAGAAAGAGGACTTACAAAGGTATGTTGTGCAAACAAGGAAGATTGTAATGATAGAGTTCCAACAATCCTGTGGGATTATAGGACTACCACAGAGAAGATGCACAAGTACACCATGTTTCAGTTGTTCTACGAAAAGGAAGCTATGGTACCTATATATATTTTACTACCCCTAGACTCTATATATCTTAGGCTACACACATGACGTTTGATGCATCAATTGCGCAAATGATTGCAGACCTATAGGAACTTGAAGAAGAAAGGTTCCTAGATGATTTTCATCAGTTAGTGGAAAAATCTAGGCAAACATCTTGGCACAATCGACACATTAATACTAAGAGGTTTGCTCAAGGAGATAAGGTTCTCCTCCAGGACAACCGTTATCAGAAACATCTAGGCAAGTTGTGTATGAATTGGTTAGGACCATTCCTAGTGGTTGAGATCTGAAATTCTAGTGCAGTCAAGCTAGCACAACTAGATGGTTTCCTTTGACTAGTGTGGGTGAATGACACACACCTGAAACCCTACATTACTCACATGTAACAAGAGAGACAGTTGCTTCAATCCAAGGGAGCATGTGCATTAGGTAGACTTTGATTTTATGTTGAATTTTGTAGCAATGTTGAATTTTGTTTTATGTAATAATGTCGGAGCATGCTTAGGAGCGCCATGACACATCCTTATCATTTTCGTTGTTAGGTCTTTTGCAACATGCCCACAAAAAAATGCATTATCTGATGCATCTCCAATCCACTAAGCTATACACGCACAGCCGTCTGAAAATCCTTGTGGTCGGGGGAGGATCGATTCCAAACTTTATTAATGGCTAAGTCATAATTACGTCACTTTCAGTTGTAGATTTTAGGGTAGCTGCTGAAAATTGTCAGCATGTCCCATCAAGTCTTAAAATTTCTTGTCCCTGTAGATCCCGTCAATAATATTACCACCATTCTCAACCATTAAAATGATAATACCTTCACGCCGACCACATGTTGAGTGAGATACCCATTAAAATCAGAATCCGTCTAGAAGATTTCATCTCGTTACCAGTCTCGTCGCACGTCCATGCCATAGATCGCACTACTCGCCTAATTACTCACTCATTGATGATGCATTAACGATCTATCCCGTTACCTTAGCTATAATACTCCACAAGCTTGTTGAAAACAACAGTCTATTCACCTACTTTCATTCTCTTGTTGAGTCTCTGCATCCTGGTGCATTTTGAGAATTCGGTCACTACCCAATCCCCGACCCAGTGTCACTACTAGAAATCTAGTGTGAAAATGCAAAGAATATCAGGAGGATGAGGCTCAATATCAAAAGAAGTAGTCCCAGATGAGCCCTATGATCCCAATATTGAGGTACCGGGCGATGTTAAATGAAAATATGAGCAGACAAAACTCCTTGACCTGTATCTCACAGACACAACATTGTTCCCACAAATGAACATCAACATGTTTTGTGATATGGACTCTGGGCCGATAGGGGAAGTGCATTTCATTTTGAAGGTTGAATTTCTGAATCTGTTCCACTCGAATATCATGAACCTCCAGGACCTCCCAATGTTCGGAACCACTAGTGAAGTTGCACGATGCACCAAGTTCTTGATTAGAAGGGTGCATGATAGGAGTTTATGGTTTGACATGAGATATCCTATTCACGTCAAGGATATCCATCAACTTACATGATTATCTTTGGAGGGAGAGGACATCTCCAAAGGATTTCAAGGACTGAGCAAACATGGAAAACGAAAGGGAGAAATTAGCCTATATGATCATTTTCATACACAGAGGGGGGGTCATACAACAAATATTGAACCAATCCTCCCCGAAACAATGAGAACAACCTCCTACGTGATTTATAGAAAGGTCATGCACTCCTACTATAAGGGTGAATTCACACTTGATGCCCTGTCAGTGGTCGACTTATGCGTAAACAGTGCAGTTTTCAATTGGTGTAGTTACCTATTGGAGGAACTCCTTATCGCTTGTGAGGAAGTTTAGGAGAAGGGAGGCACCTTCATGTACGAATATCTACTTTTGGCCTTCGTAATGATGAAGTGGAGGCTACCCATAGGTATACACTTAACACCTGCAGACAAAGGGTACCTCTCAAAGATGTTTGAACATTGACATGCAAGGTTAGACTCGTAAAATATGGAGTTCAACAATGCTGCGTTCCTAAAGTGGTAAAATCAATTGATTGATGCCACCCAAAGGATGCATATACCACAGGAACTATTGAACCTTCATACAAGGAACATATCCTTTTCTCTAAAATGACATCACACATTCGTCTAGCCAAGGCATGCAAAGCCTTCATACGTTTACACAAGGCCCCTACCATTCTATTTGGACGAGGAAATATTAGACAAGGAGATCTTGTCTTAGATAGGAGTTCAACTCAGCCTGTGCAAGTCGGGCGTGCATTACTTATTGCCATCGTAATTTTTGAAGAAGAAGAGTCCAGTGGAAGAAGAAGGATCAAGATCCGACAAAGTATAATGACTGCCAAAGTCACCAACGACCTGAGACTCAGAGGAAGAGGAAGAACACCAGTTGCAGAGGACAAAGAGGCCTTTTCCAGGATGTCTCAAGATTCTGGATGATGCCATATTTTCAGGTAAGACCATTAACAACATTTCATTTTTCACCTTTATACATGAGGTTCCGGCCAAGAATCCTAGAACCAATGTGTCCCCAATAGTCATCCCAACTAAACTCATCAACCCTCAGCCTATATTGACTACACTACCTTGCACCCGAGCAACCAATCGGGTAGGCTAGAATGTTATCCACATTATTGATGACCCTGAATATCACCCTATTATAACTTCCACCGCAATCATTGAGAAATAATCATCACCACCAACTATAGATACAACAATCCCACTACCACCCAATTCACCAGAACCCATGCAACTCGATATTACAAAACAATTTACCTCTTAGGAGAGCCAAACATACACAGTTCTAGTACTCACCCAACTCCCACATGTCCCCCTCTCGGATACACAGTCTCCAAGAATAGATATCCTCACAGAAGTCCAGAAGGATCAGAGAGAAACCCCTGAAGTTCCACCCACAACAAAGGAAACAATGCAAAAGGAGGTAGAGTCTCAAGAATCGCAGGAGACTCGATCAGGACAAATCACATCCTCATTGAAATAATAGATGGAACCCATACTCCAATATCCAAAAAAATTCTCAAAGATTCTACAGATTTTCCTAGCGCAGGAAGAAGCTATCCCTTTGCTTCAGTTAGATCTAAATAATAAACTAGCCCAGTAGTTACGAGTATCACTCCAGGGAGAAGAAGAAGTTGAGACGCCATCAGAGAAATTCATGGCCAATGATATTCCACTTCAAATCAGACTCCTGCTGGAGGCCACAGTCACATCCAGGGAGCTTGCTCAGCTTCCGACACCACAACTAGTAGGCTTGATCAAAGCCTCAACTGATCACTTCAAACAATAGATTCAACAAGCCAAAATGCAAGATGAATATTGGTGACAGGAATGAATACTGGAACATACTAAAAGGATGTACGAAGAATATTTGAAAATCTAGGAAGAAGAGAAAATGGAGAGAATGAAGGGAAAGTTAACAGAGATTTGGCTGACCTTAAGAAAAGTAGCACCTCATATGCTAGAGTAATGCAACTACAGAACTTGAGGAAAAACTCTAATTGGTTCAAAAATCATGGGAGGTAATAATAGATCGAGCAGAGGACTTTCAGATTCATTTGGAGGGGATGAAGTTGAAGGTCAAGGCACAACCCAGGGAACTCCAAAAACAAGTACAAAGAGTTGTATTGGAAGGAAACGATGCCAAAGAATTAACGCATAAAAATATTGATGAATGTACTACCATATTCAAGGAATTTGGTGATTGGATGGGTGTTATAACTCGCTGCAACCAAGAACTGGAAGAATTGCATAGCAAAATCCAGACCCTCAACTAAGAAGCATCCAAAAAACATGATCCTCTAAAGAAACAAGCAAAATTTGAGGAAATCAAACAAGCCGACAACTCTCTAAATTATCTATTTGAAGCTAAAACAGTATCAAAGAAGGAACTAAGAGCCTTCCAACCCATCGTTCAAACTGAAAACCTCCAGATGCACTAGGTTGAGACATTAGAAGATGCGGAATCGAATTCCCTCATTGCATCCAAGCCGAAGGAGTTCAACTTCAACGCAACACAACAATTAGTTGCAGAAGCCTCATTGCTTTCCAAAAGTGGTAAGACAAATTTGAACAGTTTCAGGAGACCAGAGAGAAATCTCTCGAGCTAGTGCCATAGTTGGGTCGAGGAGGAAGAAAGAAAAACCCTATAAGGACAACAAGCCAAATCAGAGAAAAAGAAAGAACCAAATAATTGACTCGGGGTGATTCAAGGATTGTGGTCAGGGCTTGTTGGGCCCTTCATTTTTATAAGAGAAGTTGCAAAAGTTATCAAGGAGTTGGACAACCAATAAAGTGAAGGAAAAGAGGGTTGAGAAAGGAAATGTGCAACAGAAAGACGTTGGAATTCGAGGCCAACACAAAATCAATTTTGTGACAATACAGTGGGAATAGAATCATGAAGAGAAGAGGGCCTATAGGTTCTCAAGGAAGAAAAGGAAATGATTGTATTGTAATATGGGTGGGTGTGTGA
Source organism: Picea glauca (assembly GCA_000966675.3). NCBI lineage: Eukaryota > Viridiplantae > Streptophyta > Pinopsida > Pinales > Pinaceae > Picea > Picea glauca. Next base: position 434,416 of record JZKD02S1759893.1, on the reverse strand, counting down.
AGGAAATAGGAGAGAGGAACGAGAGGAAAGAACTGGATTTGTACTCCATAGCTAGAATGTAATTAATAAGGGAAAGGGACTAGATTGATTACGATCAGCTCTAGTATTGTGTTGAGATGTGCCTACTGATAACTTCTACGATGAGTATGGTAGATGATTAATGTAAACTTGTGAATTCTTGTTGATCAAGACTTCTGATATAATAGAAAGATAATGGAGATCAAATTTTAAAATTTCCTGGTTTATATTACTTCATGTATCTCTGGAATGTTAGTATGTTGTTGTCTAATCTGCATTACACTTCTTTATCCTTTATTGATGTTCTATACAACTCTGTTCTCTCGTATCGGTGTATGATGTGTTAAAGGATCTGAACATAATAATCTATATTTCTTAAGAATGGTAACAATCTAGATGTGTTATAGATCTGTATAGCATTCTTCTTACCCTTCCCTAAGTTCTTTTGTCTCGGTTGCACTTTAGGTGAGACTTCTTTCCTTTCAAAAAGATGAAAATTCCAATGCACTAGACTTCATTGATACCATTTTGTTGGTAACCTCAAGGTGAACCTGGTCTCACAACTTTGCACCAACATAATCCAATTTTCCAACTTCTTTGCATTCAATTCTCCATCATAAATTGACAATTCAAACTTTACATCTAATTTCAATAAAGGAAAATTATGAGTATGATAGAAATAAGACTTATTAGAGGGATTCGTCTTATGAGAAGAATTTTCACTTGATCCATTGGTAGATTATGATGAGGATGATGGTGACGAGGGTTCTATAGGGCCACCACCTTCATATCTTACCAAAAATTCTCTATCACCAGTCTTGTGAATTCTTCAATATAAATAATCTATTATTTCCACCTGTCAAGATCTGATTGGTCCACCTGTACTTGTATGGTTTTCCTGTCACCTTTCCAACTCAGTTGTATGAATGTGTATGGTCGTTCCATGTGTCCCCCTTTTCTGTGGTGCCACGTGTCACCCCATTTTTTACCTTTTTACCCGGTTTGACCAAAAATGTGACTGGCCATAACATTTGCATACAAACTATGTTTGATGCAATTTTTGCGTTGTTGGAAAATTACCACCGAGATGTACACAATGAAGTCCTTTTTTAGAGCATTTGAGACAATCAAATTTTGAGAATTTCTAGATCCTCCCAGATGAAAATGTCATGCACAAATATCAGTTGCAGGGAAATAAACAAGAAAATGAAAACACATAATACATAGTGCTTGATGAAATCAAAGAAAATGAAATTCCCAAAGTACCAAAAAATCAAAATGTACAACAACATGAGAAAAAAGTACCTCAAACTCCTGCAAGTGTTGTTAGGATATTTACCAGGTTAAGTAGACCCCCTGAACAATTCTCTCCTTTATTGCATTATTTATTTTTGACTAATTCTAGTGAACCAAAAAGTTATGAAGAGGCAATGTAGGTAGACACTAAAAAGAAGTGGGAGAAATGCATGAAAGAGGAAACAGACTCCTTGGTAAATAATCAAACTTAGGACTTGGTTCAATTGTCTGTAGGAAAAAGAGCATTGCAAAACAAATGGGTTTACAAGTTGAAGGAAGAATATGGAGGAAGAAAGTGGTACAAGGCCAGACTTGTTGTAAAGGGGTTTGCACATAAGAAATGTATATATTTTGATGAAATAATTTATCTTCTTGTTAAAATGACTTCAATTAGGACTATTTTAAGTCTTGTGGTAGTAGAAGATTTGCATCTTGAACAATTAGATGTAAAAATACTTTTTCTCTATGGGGATTTGGAGGAAGAGATTTATATGCAGTGGCCAAAAGTGTATCCGGTCAAAGGGAAGGATAATTTGGTATGCATGTTGAAGAAGATCGTGTATGGCATAAAACAAGATTCAAGTGTAACATCCCGCTCTTGCGCACTGAGCGAATTTATTCTTTGAGGACACTTTCTTGCAAGTGATCCGGATTATTATACTATTAAAACATTGATTTTTATTATGAGGCGTTATGGGTTGATGACATGTTGTTTTACTGCATTGACATAGACAGGGGCTATTGATTCAGTTTTACTGAGTGTGCAGGATTTTGGACCTTGAGGATGTAGAGGCATCGATGGAACCCCTTAGACTCTCGATCGAGTCAGGGAGTGAACCATTGGGGTTTGATTGTTTTATATGTGATATTAGTGCATCTGATTAGATGATATGATTATGGATATATTGCTGACATGATTCGTTGATGATGGAGGCTGACGATAGCTTGCCGACCAGACTCACATTTGGAGTAGAGGGGTCACGCACGACTACCAGAGATGTTGAGGGAGAGGTGTGGACAGAAGCCCTGCCACAACCTATTAGCACTCCCTCCCTGGCTTGAATTGTAGGTTAATGTTTACCTAGCTCGAGAGGACCCACGATGCCATGAGGGCAGATTGCGACAATCGCTCACGATGATTCTAAGGGGCGTGCAATAAGGAGGGGGCCTTATTCCTTAGAGGCCCTTAGTCTACCACAAGTTCACTTGGTAGAGTATTGACTCCATGGGTTTTTGATGTCTACCAAGTCATTCAAGAGGTGAGTGGCACCCTTGGAGCACGTGGTATGTCCTGAAGGGCATGTCGCGCAAGAAAAATGGAAAGAGGCGAGTGGCACCCTTGGAGCACGTAGTGCGTCCTGAAGGTAACATCGCGCAAGGGAAACAGATGAGGCGAGTGGCACCCTTGGAGAACCTATTGCGCCCTGAAGGGCACGTCACATTTTTAATGATAAATGAATGAACCTAGATGGCCTTAGAACGAATAACGTGATAAGAAATTTTTAAAACAATTTTCTTAATAAATTGTCGCCCAACACAAAAATTAAAGTCTAGGTCTAAATTATACTGGTGGTCTATCATTTTAATATATATATATATAATGATGATAATCTTCATTAATCTTGTAACAAGAAGGGAGTAAGAAATTTAATTGATTCATAAAAATCTGTTGGGATAAAAATTAAAAAAAAAGGGGAAATAATTGTTTTATTATATTATGATAATTTAAAATTTATTAATTAAAAAGGGAAAGGGAAAAAATTAATTTCTACACCTGCCAAATTGAGTTATAAATGAAAAGGGGAAAGAGAGAAATATAAAATAATTAGGAAACTAGGAAAAGAGGGAAACATAAAAAGAAAAGGGAAACACAAGGGGAAAAGCAGAAAGTCAAACTTAGTAAGGTATCTAGCATTTAAGAACTTTCTAAATTAACTCAACTAGTAAATTGGTAATGGGGAAAGTCATTAAAACTTGTAAGGGAATTTGGGGACACCTAGAAGCGATTCTAGGAGTGACTCTAGGTGGGTGAGAGAAATAAGGGTAATCAATTAATTAAAGAAAATAGTTTTTGGAGGAATGAGGAGGATGGGTGACACATGTACGGGGAGGATTTTTATGAATTAATTTATTAAACTTTAAATAAAATGGGATTTTGGGAAGGTAAGGGACTTCGAAACTCTATATAATGGAGGGAGGAGAATGATGATGGATCTCTTCAGATTTGAGTAACGTTATGCTGCAGAAATTTATATTTGACTAACTTAGCTTGTGGGAGTTGGGATACCTAGCTCGGTGAGGAGTAGTAGATCGGCCTTGCGAGGCGAGCTGGGAGCTAGTTGATTCTCTGGTTAGTGTGTGTGGCCCCTTTGCGACTCGGGGGCTAAGGGGGAAGAAGAGTATTCATAGCATTGGCTGGGAGGTACCGGTGAAGTCTCGTCGGTCGACAAATGGGAGTTGCACAGAGCGCGCGAGACATCAACTTAGAGCAGACGATTAGGAAATGGTATGCTTTCTTTATTTTTGCATGGTAGATTGTAGTAGGATTTATGCTTTGGATCTGCATGTTTAATTGGGTAAGTAAATTGATTGTCTTAGCGTTCTAGTTGATGACTGAAATTTTTTTTCATAGCCTATAGCTCGATGATTGATTGACTCCCATGGCCTTCGGTTCCCGGCATGTCTTGACCGCCCTGTGGTGTATTGATTTGTGAAGATTGTGGTTGCTTTTGCCTTTCGTCCCTAGTTCATCATTCCTCACATGAGTAGCCGGCCAGGAACCTGATCTACGGTCATCGCTTCGACGTTAATAGACCTATGGATCTCAACACCCTGCTTTTTTGTGCGTGGATGATGAGCGAAGGATTTTCCTGTCAGCCATCTACCTCCGTTATTATCCTTGGCTGATTGTTTGACTTGCGCTATCTAGAAAAGACATATGCGTATGGATTATCTGCGTCCTTGTTGGTTTTTCTCTGCGCCTTGACTGATATAATACCTGTGATCATTTCAATGACTTTTCCCATTGGATCCTTGCATTTCTCTTACTGTTGTCTGCATTGTATTGGTATTCTGGCAATGGAAAAATGATTTGATTTCATGTCTGCAGTTTTGTATTGGTATCTTGGAAATGGAAAAACGTTTTTATTTGTTATCCATGTCTATGTTGTATTGGTATACTGGCAATGGAAAAACAAATTGATTTCATGTCTGCATTTTTGTATTGGTATCCTGGAATGGAAAAATGTTTTTATTTGTTATTTCTGTCTGCGTTGTATTGGTATTCTGGCAATGGAAAAACGATTCGATTCCCTGTCTGCATTTTTATATTTGGTATCCTGGAAATGGAAAAACGTTTTTGTGTTATTCATGTATGCATTGTATTGGTATCCTGGCAATGGAAAAACGAACTCATTTCCCTGTATGTGTTTTTATAACTGGTATCCTGGTAAGGGAAGGGAGTTTTGGTCATTCCTATATGCGTTTGTGTTTGGCATCCGGGCAATGAAAAAGGAAAACCACGATTTTGTCATTTAAAATGTGTCTGAGATTGTTGTTGAAGTGCCCACGTTTTTGCTTTTAAAAGTTGACAGAGATTGTCATTGAAATGCCCACGTTTTTGCTTTTAAAAGTTGACAGAGATTGCTTTTGAAATGCCCACGTTTTTGCTTTTAAAAGTTGACAGAGATTGTTTTTGAAATGTTCACGTTTTTCCTTTTAAAAGTTGATAGAGATTGCTATTGAAATGTCCACGCTTTTCCTTTTAAAAGTTGATAGAGATTGCTGTTGAAATGCCCACATTTTTGCTTTTAAACGTTTACAGAGATTGTTGTTGAAATGCCCACGATTTTGATTTTAAAATAACACCAAGATTGTTGTTCAAATGCCCACATTTTGCCTTTTGAAATGAGACTGAGATTGTTGTTTGAATGCCCACGATTTTGCTTTTAAAATGAGACTGAGATTGTTGTTTAAATGCCCATGATTTTGTTCTTAAAATGAGACCGAGATTTCTGTTTACATGCCCACGTTTTGTCTATTAAATGTGACTGAGTTTGATGTAAATAACCACAGATTCCCCCCCCCCAAAAAAAATTGATTGAGTTCACTGTTGAAGGGACACGAATTTGCTATTTAGAATGTTGACTGCGTTGGTTGTTGAATGACCACGAGTTGATCCTTCTGTAGTTTGTATTGTCTTCTTATTCTCCTTCAATTTGAGTGTACCCAGCCTTCTCATTGCCAAACATTAATTGTTATAGCCATGTTATTGGTCAAATTAATTGCTATGTAACTGCCCTGTTAATTTCCAGGCTAATTGCTACAACAATGTCAAAGGACATCAATTTCCTTCTTATTATTAATTGCCACAGCGATGTCAATTGCTACAGTGATGTTAACAATCAATAGTTTCCTTCTTAATGTTATAGATAGTTAATTATTTTTCGTATGGTTATCTTAGATAGACGACATGTGTAATTTAATTGATTACAAGTGTGATATTGTAGCATTTTACATTGATGTGGCTAATGTAGTTATATATTGTCATTTGATAGTTAGATGGTAATTTCAAGGATTACTTAGAATTACCCTTTTAGATGGTGATTAATGGTTAAATGAGTTTAGGAGTATTGACGAGAGTATAGATTAATCTTGCTAAATTAAATTGTAGTTAATAATTAAATCATAATGAAGCATTGCCGAACTGATTCGTAATTGAGGTTATTTCGATTGAAATTAATGCTTGATTGTATTGTAGATTTGTCGATTGATTCGAAGGTGATGTTATTTAGATTGAAAGTAACGGCTATGGTGTAAACTAGAATGGTCGATTGGATTGTATTAATTTTTAATCAGTTGATAAGTTAAAGACTAAATTATAATTTAGACTTGTTAAATTTTGATGGATACTCAATGTCAAAAACAATTTGTAACTGTTGACTAGTTTAGACTTGATGAATGGGTTGGGTGGTTGATGAAGTCATGACTTTCCTAGTAGCCATCCTCTTGTGTCTCGTCGACCTTTTGTGTGGGGTGTGGGTATAGTCTCCTTGTTAGTATTCGGCTCCTAGCATGTTAGAGCTTTCTAGAGTTCTTAGTCTAGATAGGATGTGTTGCGCCAAGGTTATTGACGTGTCTATCACCTGGGGACAACATGATTCTTGATGAGGGGATCATGGCACACTCTATTTGGATAGCGGAGAATAATAACATGGTTAGAGTCGGTGCCTTCCGTGTGAGTGTTGTCGAGCGTCGTAAGTTTGTTTTTGCACATGGGTTGAACACCTTCGGGCATTTGGTTCATGCGCCTTGAGGTTCTAGTCTTTTCTCGTCAAGGTCGTTGTGTCAGGAGGGGGATGTTGTCCCTTGGCTTGTAGGCGTGGTCCTGTTGTGTCAGGCGAGTAGTCGTTTCTCCTTGTTTTAAAGCATGTTTCGCTCCGTTTCTCATGTGCTAGTGCATTGAGTCATAGTTTCTTGTTGCCTGGACTGCATGCTTACATTTGTTGGTAGTGGTGAGGTAAATTGTTGTTGTTGTCGCCTTCTTTCCCTAAAAACCAAAAAAAAATTGCACTTCTGCTTCGCTTGTAGTTGTAACGAAGGGGTCGTTACATTAAGGCAGTGGTATTTGAAATTTGTTAGGTTTATGACAGAACAAGGTTATAGTAGATGTCACTCTGATCATTTTGTTTATTTTAAAAGGCTAGAAAATGGAAGCTATATTATCTTTCTATTGTATTTAGATGACATGCTTGTTGCAGGGTTTAACATGCAAAATATAAATGTGCTAAAAAGGAAATTAACTAATTCATTTTTTATGAAAGATTTGGGTTTTGCAAAGAAAATCCTTGGTATGAGAATAACAAGAGACATGAAAAACAAAAAGATGATATTGTCTCAGGGTGAGTACATAGAGAATATGTTGGGGAGGTTTAGAATGTAGAATGCAAACTAGTTAGTACACCATTGGCTAGCCATTTCAAATTAACCAGGGAAATGTGTCCCAAGACACATGAGTAGATATAATACTTGTCTAGGGTCCCTTATTCATCAACCATTGGCAGCTTGATGTATGTGATGGTGTGCACATGAACAGATATTGCACATGTATATGAGAAAGTATATGAACAATCCAGGTAAAGAACATTGGGAGGTAGTAAAGTGGATTCTCAAGTATTTGAGAGGTACTACTACTCATGCATTATGTTTTGGAGGTTCAAACATTGTTGTATGAAGATATGTTGATTCAGATATGGAAGGTGATAAAGATAGCAGGAGGAGCACCACATGGTATGTTTTTACTATAGTTGGAACAACAATGAGTTGGATTTAGAAAATGAAAATGGTTTTTTCACTTTAAACAATGAAAGTAGAGTATGTTGCTTCTATAGAGGCTAGTAAAGAGATGATTTGGTTATAGAGATTTATGGAGGAATTGAGAAAGAAGAGGGAGAATAGTAGGTTGTACTAAGACAACTAGAGTGCCATTCATCTTGCAATGAAATCAACCTTCCATTATAAGACTAAACATATACAATCCATGCACCATTTCATACGATCCATTTTGGAAGATGGACAATTGAAGTTGGAAAAGATAGTTACTAGCCAAAATCCTCTAGACATGTTAACAAATGTAGTAACCAGGGAGAAACTAAGTTCATGCTCAATTTTAGTTTTCCTTCAAGCATGAAGGTGAAGATGAAAAACTTACCAAGTCCAAGGTGGATCATATACCAGTAGGTACACCAATAGTGGAGTTGTTGTGATCAGTCTCCAAGTGGTAGATTGTTAGTTGTGGAGCCCGATTATCTTCCTGATTCATAGGTCTTGTTTCATATGTGTTTGGATCCTAGTTCTATGTGAGGGGGTGTGGGGGATATTTCCCCCATACATTTGTCGCCTTGTAAAATATTTTAATTTCATACTCAATCTGAACCATTCATCATTAGGTTGCATATTTGACGGTAGAAGTTATGTTAGTTTTTTTTCCTTAGAAGGAAATCCTCTTTTATGTATGAAAGAATTGTATTGCAGCTAGGTATGAGAGTGAATATTGTATTTGTGAGAAAACAAGAGGAAGTTACAATGGGTGTGTTGTAGGTTGCATCCCTTCATTTTCTGGATAATAATAAATGAAGGACTGAGAATTTATCTGGTGGGCGTAGACCATATTGGGTGAACCACACATATATGTATCTCTATTGTATTATGTATCCTCTGTATTTTATTTCCTCATCTATTTTATTTTAATTCTCTGTAATCCTCTTTTTCTAACACAAACTGATGAGTTACAAAATTACCATATTTTAATATCGTATTTTCCTCATTTTTAATCCTTTTTCACTCATCCATAACCCTGTATTAGTCTATTTTAATGCTCATATGTGATATCCAGGCTCGAAGTGTTTTCCATCACATTTATTAGTATTTCATTGAATTTTGATTAACATTAGGGAGAATTATCATATTTTGTCTTTACTTTTGGAAGTCATGACTGATGTGTTGACAATTTCTTGTAGTTTTACAAGTTAATATTGCCCAAAGTCCCCTTTCAGGTTCAGGAAGACAAATTGCTTGGCTTTAGTACGTTCATTTTATGAATATTTGGAATATTTGGCACATAGATGCGGGACGATGGTTTGTGTCCAAAGAGATATAAGACGATTGTTATTATCATGGAACCAACACCAAAATATTGGAGGAATTTGTGGGAGATAATTCTACTTGGGAATTTATTAATAAAAATGCAACAAATTCTAGAACCCAATAATCAAGTCAACAACAATTAGAAGGTATCCAAGCTTCCATTCAAATAATTAATGGAGGAGCCATAAATTTGGTGTTATATCTATTTGGTGACGTTCATAGAAGATGCTATATATTGTTTTAAATGCAAGAGGGTGGATTTCTAGATACCCATGTTTGCAAACATGTTTTTCCCTATATTTGTGGGATCCAAATCTGTTTTGATAGCTATA
>JZKD02S1759893.1:396945-422560 GCA_000966675.3 Picea glauca | reverse complement strand
ATGAGTTTCTTAATTCATTCCATTTTTCAATGATGCATATATTAGTTCATATCTTCAAATTTGTTGTGGGTTACAAAGCATGTTTTAGAGGGATCTTATGGTGTTTTGCTAGTAGTACTCTTTGAGCCAAATTATTTAAACAAGTCATAAATGGAAAAGTGATATTTATCAAACTTGTCTTAGCATATTCCAAGGACTGTCTTGAAACTTTGATTCCAACAATATGGAGAGGACCAAGCTATTTCCAATATTTCTGAACCATTAAGAGGGTTATCATTTTCCAATTTATTCCCAAAACTTACAGAGGGTCATCATTATTAGGCCTCTTCCTATAGATCTAATCTATATATGTTAAAGTCCTTGATTCCTTACCTCTATTAATCCATTATTTAAAAATTGTGGAGACCGTGCCCTATTTTGCAGGTGCTGGATCATAATTTGGTAGCATATATATCATTGTTGAAATGGCCTTGGAATTACATATCATTAACTTGTTTTGCAATATCCCATCCATCACTCCATTTGTCTCGATTTCCATTTCAAAGTAAATTCCACCATTCATTTCAATTATAAATTGGTTGCAGGTGTCATTGTAATTCCAATTTGGAGGATTAACATACCATTCTTGGTTTGTAATTATGCCATAGGTATTTTGAAGAATACATAAGTGTTCATCAAATTGCAAAGCACATGTTACCATATGCAAGGCTTATTTTCAAGGCCCATATTTGTATTCATGCATAAAAGCATAGCCATCACCCTTTCTCATCTACAACACACATTTTTTGAAGCTATAGGTCTACAAATGTGTTTCCCTTACTCCCAAGGGTTGTGGGTTGAAAGGATAGGTTGTGATCTTGTAGTGGAATCTCATTGAGCTTGTCACCACTAATATACCTCTACATTTAAATATAACATCATTCCAATTATCACTCATTTCAAAGTTATCACTATGAGAAGTTGTTGGCCTATCATCTTTTGGAAAAGCTTAAAACATATACTTTGTCCTCAGATAGCAAGATTGACCTAAACAATAGTTGTCCATAAAAAAAGAGACATCTCTCTATCTTGTTTGATGGAAACTGTAAAAATTTACGAAAACTACTTTTGACGAAGCCTTGTATATGACTAAAAAACCACTCTCTGTCTTACAAATGCATACTTTGTACCTTATGCTCTATTTCTTTAATACTCTACCCCTCTAAGAACCTTGTACATTTTTCACCATAAACCTCTTCCTATATAAGTTTTGGAATTTCAGAAGTATCATAGTGCCAAAATCAATGTTAGATATATTTCACCAAAAGTCATAATTAGATGCTTATTGCTTCCACAATCACATATTTCTTTCTTCCCTACAAGTTAAAAGGACTTGGACTATTCTTGTTGAAGAGCCATCTTAAAACCATTGTTCAAATTGTCTCCTTAGAAACTCGAATTTTATCCACACATAAACCAAGTAATTTCATTTGAGACCATATTGGATACCAAGATAGTTGTTGGGTTCAAAGGAAGTGATCCCTATAAATATTTTCGAAGGCCAAAAAGAATGGAGGTATACATATATTTGTGTGGATAATGGTTCAATGCAACTTCAAGATGGGGGACATATTGATGGTTTTTAGTCTTCGTGAGAAGCACTCTCACTAATATTGTGGTATTGTGGTTTTATTGGTAAAATTTTAATATCCTCTTCAAAGTTCTGAATTGAATTTGTTTGAAAAATATTGTATAAGCTACATGACTTCTGAAGAGTCCCATGCTTCTAAAATTGTGTTGCAAATATGTATACAAGAGCTGCAAAAATGTAAAAAGGGGCATTGTAAGTTTGAAGGCATTACCATTGCCTAAGCTCAAGATAACTCATTTCCATTCCAAGTCAACACCTACAGGAATTATGAGCCATTTATGAGGAAGGTTGCAATTTAGATTTGAATGAAAATAAGTATGGGTTTCAAATGGTGTCATCACAAAAGCATTCAAAGATGAAGATAGAGGGCATATAATTGATCTTCGGAGCATTCAGGCTAGCTAGTGGGATACATTAATTCAAGCTCAAGCTAGAGGTAAGGCTATAAAATTTTGGCTACATATTTATGAAAAATATTGCTACAGGAATTATTCTTAGAAATCTTGTATGTAAGCCTGAATATTCAAAATTAGTTTTCTTTGATTGTTTGCAAAATTATGAGCCAATCTGTAGTTTCACAATATGATGAATACACTAGGAAATGGGATTAATTTATTTGCTACTTTTCCGTATTGTGGTATGGTTATAGAGTTGAAGGGTTTCCTTGTGTTTATACTTGTGACTAATACTTGATGCTACTAAGAGGATTATTTTCTGCATCACAGTAGATACAATATTGAGGTTGTGTATGATCCATCACTCAAGTGCACGATTTGGAATTTCATTTTGATCGTGTGGGGAGTGAAATCACAAATGTGCAACACCTTTCAAGGGTTTAAGAGGTATCTTTACAATTTCAATTTGGAAGACCTGGTTCTTCTGAGCTTTATTCCATACAACTTACAAAACTCCACCATTTTAAAACCATTTACAAATTACAAAACCTGCAGCAGATGATTTGCTTATATCTTGAAATACATGAACTGGGCTTTCTTTATTTCTGGTGAGGAGAAGCATGTAAGTATAATGTGTATGCCTACACAATTTCTCAAAAACCCAGGTTGTATTTTGTGAGAAATTTACAATTTATCAGACCTATAGAAGCCTTGAATTCAGTGCATAAAACAATTTTTCCTAAGTTCGTTTCACTGAGAGGAAGCTAGAAAATAGATGATGAGGTATTAGGGTCTCTTATTTAAATAAGAGAAGCCTCACTGGTGTCTTAAAGAAAGTATATTTCCAGGATCCAAGAGTTTTATTCCACTAAATTCCTTTGGTAAATAATATATTCATTCCTACAACATACAATTTTCAAGAAGCTATAGGATATTTTATAACTCAGAAAATTAACTATGAAAATGTTTCAATATTGACTACAATGAGGTCTACTACTTATAAGAATTACTCAAAGATCCACATGAACTTGGGGCATACCCTTACCACTATAAGACAGACCTACTTATTCTTACAACATTGTACTTTTTCCTCTTTTACAATTGTATGGTTAGATAATGCCATCTCACCCACATATATCATTGCATTACAACAACATTTGTTTTGGACAGAAAAAACTATGGCTTCCACCTTGATTAAACCATATCGATAATCAAACTCATTTGAGATATCATAGAATGGTTTCAATAAAAAAATTATAAAAATGAATAGGGTGAGCATATCATCTTTGCATATTTGGTTACAATGATTGGGTCGATACATAAAAGAGGGATATAAGTTTCATATCAAAGCATGTGGCAACCAAGTATCCTTCCTTACATTTCAAACAACAGTTAAAATGTTGAAAAGGTTTATGGATATATTTGAGATACTGTAAAAAAAGAGATAATTCCGCTGCTTGGTCAACTCATTCAGGTATCAAGAGTATCTCAAGTGAAAATGGACAAAAGGGTTATGCTCGTTGGTGGATCTAGTCAACAAGAGTTGAGCAATCATTGGAAAAGTATTGTCAATATTCTGAACTCTTTGTTGAACACCCTATGTGATAACCATGTACATGCATTATTTAAACTCTTCACACAATATTTCTCATTCATATATAGACAAATTTTTAATATCCTATTGTTGCGGCATGGATACTGCTCTTTTAATAATGGGGAGTACATTAAATCTAGACTTGCAGAGATGGAAAAATGGATATCTGAAGCATCATAAAAATATGCAGGAACATCTTGGGATGAATTAAGATGCATAAGACAAGTTGCTAATTTCTTTTTTATACATCAGAAACACAATAAGTCTTTGGATGAAATTTCACATGATCTATGTTTAGTGTTGAGCATTTGACAATGATACCAGATTGGGAAAGAAATTAATGTATTCCATCAACATAAATCTCAGTTGGACAGTAAAGGAAATTGAGAGGATATTGACAACATAATTGGTTGGTATCCATTAGAAAAGGCATCATTCAACATATGTCCTTACAACTTGGTATAGGGTTGCATGAGGGCATGCAACATATCTATTTTGGGGGAGATGATGAGTCACAAAATTACCATATTTTAATATCGTCTGTTCCTCATTTTTAATCCTTTTCCGCTCATCCATAACTCTGTATTATCCTATTATAATTCTCATATACGAGATCCAAGCTTGAAGTGTTTTTCATCACATTTCTTAGTATTTCATTGAATTTTGATTAACATTAAGGAGAATTAACATATTTTGTATTTACTTTTGGAAGTCATGACTAATGTGTAGAAGATTTGTTGTAGTTTTACAAGTTAATATTTCTCAAAGTCCCCTTTCAAGTTTAGGAAGACAAATTGCTTGGCTCCAGTACACGCATTTTATGAATATTTGGCGGAGCTGGCACATAGATGCAGGATGATGGTTCATGTCCAAAGATATAGAAGAGGATTATTCTTATCATGGAACCAACACCAGAATATTAGAGGAATTTTTAGGAGATAATTCTACTTGGGAATTTATTAATAAGAATGCCATGAATTTGAGCACCCAATAATCAAGTGAACAAAAAATAGAAGGTATCCAAGATTCCAGTCAAATAATTAATGGAGGAGCCACGAATTTGGTGTCAATTCTATTTGGCTACATTCATAGAAGATGAGATATATATTTTTTAAATGAAAGAGGGAGGATTTCTAGATACCCACATCCGTGTAGATTTTAACCTTGTACAATATTTACTACAAACAAATTTTCAGTAAAAGAACAAAAAATATACAATGGCAAATATAAACATTACAGAGATATTTTTCCCCTGGAAACCCAAACTGGGAAAACCAACATATTCTATATTCATTCATATGATACATTGTTTACAATATAATATACATATAGGAGCCAATGGAATTCAAAACCCTAACCCAATGAATTGGATTAGTCAACAACCCTAATTCTTTAACCGGAAATAGAAAACCATCGAAAAAAACCAGGTGCCTAAAAACTGCCCAACAATGGACATGAAAATCGAGGCAACATGAAAAACGAGAAAAAATGTGACACGTTTCTCGAGGAAATTTTTTTTTTTTCTTGGGGGCACTGCCCCCAAACCCCCACTTGAGGTGTTGTCGCCCCCTGCACCCCCCCACCCCTCAAATCCCCCTTTGCGCCCAACGCAACATAGACACTCCTACTCGTGAAAAGAATATAACACATACCCAACATTCTCCCACTTGTTGCTTTCTTTGTATACAGGGGGTTACAAGGTTACATAGTCAACAATCTAGGGAAATAATGCCCATGGATCCTCTACACCAAGAGAAATTCTCAGTGCTCACAGATTTTGTTAATGAATCTGCAACATTCTTCAAAGTGTCGACCTTCATCAACAACACTTTATTTTCTTCAACCATGTCTCTCACAAAGTGATATTGAATATCAATATGCTTTGTCTTTGAATGATAAGCTGAGTTCTTCGCTAGAAAAATTGCACTATGAATATCACAATATATCCTTACAGCTTGTTGTACCAACCCAATACCTGAACACAATATTTGTAACCATACTGCTTCCTTACTTGCATGAGTGGCTGCCATGTATTCAGCTTCTGTAGTTGAAAGTGCCACTACAATCTGTCTTTTGCTCATCCAACTTATTGCTCCTCCAAACAGGTTAAACCCATACCCACTTGGAGATATACTACGATCCATATCTCTAGCCTAGTCTACATCCACACAGCCATGTATAGAAAACACTCCGTCCAATATTGGTCTTCCTTGGTAGCACAATCCATAGCTAATAGTGCCACGCAAATACCTTGAAACCCTTTTTACTGTTGTCTGATGGTCCTTCTCTGGTTTTGACATATACCTGCTCAAAACTCCCACTGCATGTGCAATGTTCGGTCTAGTACAGACCATTGCATACATCAAATTACCAACTACACTCGCATATGGAACACGAGACATGTCCTCCTCCTCTTCCTATGTCTTGGGACACCGATCCATAGAGAAATTTACACCAACAAGAATAGGAATCTTGACCAGTTTACATTCCTGCATATTAAACCTCTGCAATATTATCTTGACCTATTTTCTCAGATTTAACTAGAGTTTCCTATTTTTCCGATCTCTTTTAATTTCCATGCCCAAAATGAAATTTGAAGCACCAAGATCCTTCCTGTCAAATTTAGAGGACAACTGAGTTTTCACATCCTGGATAATCTCCTTGTTGTTTCCTATCAGCAATATGTCATCAACATACAAGACCATATAAATCAAATGATCACCAATTGATTTAAAATACACACAATTATCCTCTTTTTTTCTTGTGAAGCCAAGTCCCAACATATAAGTATCAAAATTTTGATACCACATTCTTGATTGTTTTAAACCATACATGGAATTTTTTATCTTACATACCAGCTCCTTCTTTCCCTTCACAACAAATCCTTCCGGCTGCTTCATATAGATTTATTCTTCCAGATCCCCATGTAGGAATTTTGTCTTCGCATCCATATGTTCTACTTCAAAATCAAATGAAGTAACAACAGATAACATAAATATTATAGAAGTTAACTTGGCAACATGAGAAAAAATCTCACCAAAATCAATTACCTAAACTTGGGAATAACCCTTTTCTACTAACCGAGCTTTGTATTTCCCCACTTTTCCTTCTGCATTCAACTTCCTTTTAAATACCCATTTGCTGCCAATGGGATTTATTCCAGTCGACAAATCCACTAGATCCCAAGCCTCATTTTTATCCAAGGCTACCATTTTTTCATCCATGGCCTTTTTCCAGAGATTTCCATCCTCTGAATCCATTGCCTCCCTTACAGTTCTAGGATCATCATCAGTAATAGACAAAGCAAAATTTGAACAAAAATCAGATGGAGTATACCTTTCCAGTATCCTTCTTTCTCAAACCGAGCTCCTCAATACTAGAGTATGAGGATCTTCTTCTTTTAATTCCTATTCTTCTGTAGAGTCTGATTCATCATACATTAAATCAAACTCTATTTTCTCTGATTCTTCCTTACTTGGTAGGACTTCCTATTTAACAACATCCTTCATTTCTCTAAATACCACATCTCGACTCTACACTACCTTGTTAGTTTATGGGTTCCAAAGATTATAACCTTTGAGACCATATTTATACCCAATAAAGACATTTTTCATCCTTCTTATCTAGCTTACTCCTATTTTCCTTTGGAAAATGAACATATGCCTCATAGCCAAATACCTTGAGATGTGTGAGAGAAGGTTTCTTACCAGTCCATACCTCTTGTGGAGTCTTGTCATCCAACGTTGATGAGGGTGATTTTTTTACTAGGTAACATTCAATACCCAGTGCCTCTACCCATAATTATTTCCCTAACTCAACGCCACTAAGAATGTACCTTTCTTTTTCCATCAGCATCTTGTTCATCCTTTCTAATACTCCATTTTGATGACGTGTATATGGAGTATTCTTCTACCTTTCTATACCGCACTTCTTACTGAATTCTTCAAATTCATTTCTGCAGAACTCTCCATCATTAGCTGTCCTCAACACCTTAAATCTTTTCTCTGTTTGATTCTCAACAAGATACTTAAACTCTTTAAACCTGCCAAAGACTTTAGATTTCTTCCTGAGGAAATATATCCAAGTATTCCTCGAGAAGTCATCTATAAATGAGACATAGTACATAGATTTTCCCAATGATGGGACCGACATAGGTCCAAAAACATCATTGTGAACTACCTGTAAAATTCCTTCTTCCCTCATTGCACCAGAGGGGAATCTTACCCGATTATGCTTCCCATATACACAATGTTCACAGAAATCAAAATCCAAAGAGCAGTTATACATACCTTCAACCATACCTTTACCATGTAATAGTCAAAGACCCTTCTCTCCAATATGCCCCAGTCTTTGATGCTACAACATAACCTTTTCTCAAGAGAATGTAGGAGTTCTTTCTTCTTCAACTCCAATATCAAGAAGAATGAAACTATTACACCCATCACTAATAGTTCTTCCTTGCAGCTTATACAGAGTTCCAAAATGAACTCCCTTCAACAACACCATTGCTCCTCGAACCATCTTGTACATTTCCTTTTCAAATATTGTTTTTACCCTTGCATCGTCCATTTTTCTTACAAAAATCAAATTTATGGCCAATATTGGGATGTACAAAACACTAGGTAGTGTTCTAATCCTTTCACATATGAGACTCAACTTGACTTTTCCTCGACCTATGATTCTGGTTGTCGAGTCATCACCTAGGAAAACATTACCTCCATCATACCTTTCATATTCATAGAACCACTCCCTGAGGGGATTCATATGAAAGGATGCGCTTGAGTCAACCAACCATTCTTCATGATCTGCATGTGTGCTTGAAGAATCCAAGTACACATACCCTCTTTTTTCCTTGGAGGGATTTTCTTCTATATAAGGAGATTCTTCAGATCCATTATTTTTCTCAACTTTGGATCTACACTGCTTCTTGTAGTGCCCTTCTTTTCCACATCTCCAACATACATTTACAAACTTTCTGGGAGATTTATATCTACCCTTAGACTTAGATCTCCCACTTCATAACTTAGATCTATTTATTTCCTGGGAGCGTCCTCTTTCAAATAATGCATCTATGCTATGTCCTTCCATATTCTTCCATCTCATCTCCCTCGACAACAAGGATGAGACCACTTCATCAAACTTCAAGGTAGTTGTATTACTACCTATGGCCGCAACCAGATTATCCCACGAATCTGGTAAAGAACATAGTAAACCGATACACTTATCTTCATCTAAAATTTTAATATCAATAGATACTAACTAACTTACTACAGTATTGAAGGCGTTCAAATTCTCTGCCATCGAGTCTCCATCTCTTATCCTCAGGTTATACAACTTCTTTCTCAGGAATAGTTTATTTACTAGGGACTTAGATTGATACAAATTCCCCAACTTATCCTATAAATCCTTGGTTGTAGCTTCCTCTGACACATTCAGTAATACTAAATCTAAGAGACACAATCAGATTGTTCTCTTCGCCTTCAGATCCAACTTTTTAGAGTCATCTGTTGAATTTCTTGTAGGTGCAACACTTGGATCTACCATGATCCATGGATCTTTGTCCACCAATAGATATTCCATCTTGAGCTTCCACAACTCAAAACGTTTCCCATTAAACTTCTCAATCTCCATTTTCAAATTGCTCGCAATTTCTTTTCACCTAAAAAATCAATACCATAGATCTCCCACTCTAACAAGGATTATCATAGTCCTGAGCCAAACCCTTTACCATAAAGACGTGCCCCTGAAGCCAAAAAATATCTGATACCAAATGTAGATTTTAACCTTGTACAATATTTACTGTAAACAGATTTTCAGTAAAAGAACAGAAAATATACAATGGAAAATACAAACATTACACATAGATTTTCGCTTGGAAAGCCAAACCGGGAAAACCAACATATTCTATATTCATTCATATGATACATGTTTACAATGCAATACACATATAGGAGCCATCAACATCCAAAATCCTAACCCAATGACCTGGATTAGTCAACAACCCTATTTCCTTAACCGGAAATAGAAAACCATCGATAAAAACCATGTGCCAAAAAACCACCCAATAATGGACATGAAAATCGAGGCAACATGAAAAACGAGGTAAAATGTGACACTACTACTCTTGAAAAGAATATAACACATACCCAACAATATGGAAACACGTTTTCCCTTATATTTGTGGGATCCAAACCCGTTTTGATAGTTACAACTCAAGAAGAAAACAAATTTTGGCATATTCATGGCTCTTGGATGTATTTTTGGCAAGTTATTGTAACCCACACAACCAATCACGAATTTGAGATCCCATGGTATTCTAAATTCGATGAGGTTAGCTAGAGTCTTGGAACAATCCACTTATGAGTTGTAAATTTAGCAAATTGTTATAATCACTTGGGAATCTCTTATCCTCAAGTGGGATTTTGGTTTCAAGCACGATTATGTATAAAATAGAGTTCCATATCTATTCCAAGAGGGGTGACTCTTATAGAAATGTCTAAATTCATGATGGAATAAATTACGAGTTCTTGATATCCAATTTTCAACTTAGATTACAATTTGCTCATCTTTATGTTAGTCTTTAACTAGTTTACGTTGCTATAGTTTAAGTTTGTTTCTCTATTCTTGGAGGTAGATATCACTGCATGAGAACATGGCGTTGGGTGATTTAATTCTTTTTTGTTTGATCATTTCAATTCAAGTAATTTTCATTTTGCAAGCATGATTTGTTTTTTTGAAGAGTGTGATTGTTTTTCTTGAAGAGTGTGGTGTGATTACTTTTTGCTATAGTATTTGAATTCCTTGATTAGTTTTTATCAAAGTTGGCCAACAATGAGAGATATGATTTATGGAAATAGGAAGTTTCCAAATCATGCTTGGTGTATCCTTGGTGACAACTGGGTTCCCATTCTTGGTGATTTATTGGTGCCAACAGGGTTAGCATGATTGGTGTTCAAGTACATGATCACTGCCAAGAGTGATTGAGGTAACTTTGGAATTTTGTAGTGAAGTGATGCAATTTTATTTTTAGGTAGAAGCATGTTAGACAAATGAAGAAACTTAAGAATTTGTAGCCCGCACATGCAGTGCACAAAATCTCACAAGCCATTAGAAACCCTGGTTGATAAGATAAACTGCACAAGTATTCCCGGTTAAATAGAATATGTATAGAAAAAATGTCACAAACATCAACATATTGTCAATTATAGAAGGTCTATGTGGTGTCATACCCAAACAAGGAATATATGCAGGAATAAGACTAATCAATTAACCACATATCTTTTATTACAAAGAATACTTAGAAGAGTATCTAGAAGTTGTCATTTACTATCTATATCTTTCAGAAATAAATCTTGGTGATGTGGGACTTGTTAATCCTGAGATTGTTTGTGTCTCAACAAACAATGTCATAACATCTCAAAGTAAATGATATTTGATTTAATAATTCTTTTCTTCCTTAGAAATAAGTATGATATTTCAATAACTTAATAACTAGAAATATAGACGCTAGATCTCGTTCTTTAAGAATTTTTATAAATTATCAGAAGTTGAGAAGAAGAATTCAGATAAACAAAACTGAAAAACAAAGTAAGGTATCCAGTTAAGATAAAGATCACTTTAATTTCAATAGTATAGATAACAAGATATGTGTCTATGTTATGAATTTTATTAAATAAATGATAAACAAATCATGCATATATTGGTCTTATCTTGCTCACAAAAAGATAGAGGAAAGTCTATACCCAAGTAAATGTTTAATAGAAAAAATTCAGTAGAAGTTGTACTAAATTGCAACCATTCACAACTCAAACACAATAATTCGAAGAAAGTGAATTATGAGAAAATATCTAACATGACACAAGGAGAACATGACTTAAAGGAATAAGAACCAAAATCTCATATATCTCTACAAAAAGTGAAGTTCTTTATTGAAAATCGCCTGCTACCTTAAGGCTCAAAACTCCCTTCTATCATTCAAGGTATCCAATTAAGATAAAGGTCACTTTAATTTCAATAGTATAAATAACAAGATATGTGTCTATGTTATGAATTTCATTAAATTAATGATAAACAAATCATACATATATTGGTCTTATCTTGCTCACAACAAGATGGAGGAAAGTCTATACCCAAGTAAATGTTTAATAGAAACAATGCAATAGAAGTTGTACTAAATTGCAACCATTCACAGCTCAAACAAAATAATTTGAAGAAAGTGAATTATGAGAAAATATGTAATATCACACAAGGAGAACACAACTTAAAGGAATAAGAACCAAAATCTCATATATCTCTTCAAAAAGAGAAGTTCTTTATTGAAAATCTCCTACTACCTTAAGGCTTGAAACTCCCTTCTATCATTCTACAACATTATTTTCTAGAAATAGGATCATAACCAAAATTGGTTATCTCCTCCTAATCTTAAGTCAACATTACAAAAATATATACAAAATATCCCAAACTTCTAGGAACAGATTCTTCAAAATCTCTAAATTTTCTCAAAGTGGTTGACCAGTTCATTGAAGCTGCATCAATCGTTCCCACTCCTGAATTGATGGATATTTACATGAAATCATCTTTTCGTAGGAAATATCTACCTAAGTATATCTTTCATATGTAGGAGGAGTGTCAAATAAGTTCCTAAGATGCCATAAAAGAAATAAATCTTCATCTAGCAAGTCGACATAAATCTTCATCTAGTAAGTCGATAATTGTTTGTCATTTCAAAACTCATGTTGCTCCCTTAAACTTGTTGGCATTTTCTCTTGCTTTTACTAATAATGGCTGATATTCTAGAAAAGGAAGTAAACCCTTTTTACCATAAATTTTAGGTAAACTCATTTCCACCATTCTTTTATAATGGTTGTTAAACCATTGTACACTCTTTTGAAGATGGGTTAATTTATTCTGGAATTGTTGAATAATATTTCTTTTTGTAAAAACCATTTCTACCTCTATGATTGTATTAGTTTTGTCTTTAAATCTAGATTGATTCAATTCTTCTTTTGTCTTGGAATTGAGCACTTTAATTATTTGATTAGATAGTTGAGGTTTATTACCTAATTCTTGTAAAGCAAATTCTACATATTTGTCAACCTTTCTGACCAAACTAGCCTCTTATTCCATGATTATGAAAGACATCCACTATCTACTTGTTTGATCAATAATTTTATTCCAGATAATGTGTCTAGATCCCAGTAGATATGATTTCCTTGAAATCTTGTTTTTCAACATATAAAATTCTTCCTACAATTTGGATTTTACTCCATTTAATTTCTTGAGTTGTCTCTCTTTCTCTCCCACATGCTCCTTTAAAAGTGTGATTTCAGTTTCATGAGTAGAGGATTATCTTTTTTATTTTTTCATCTCAATTTCTTTGAGATCTAGATCTGCTAAAGTATTATCCAATTCTTCTAAGTTGTTTGTTGATGAAGAAATTGTACATGAAGATGAAATTCCTTGTTTCAGAACTTCTATCTATTGTTGTAAAAATTTGACTTGTTCATTCAGCTAAGCTATAACATTCAAAAGTTGTTCCTTCTTATTTTCAATATCCATTATTTCAGGAGTCTGGACATGATCTAGATCAGTCATTTTAAGTTGTATGTTCAAAATAATTATTTCATTGTCCTTAGAATTTATCATCTCATGTATTAGTGCTTCATTAGTAGCTTTATCTCTTATTATTAAGATTTTCTTTTCCAAATATTGTATTCTCATTTGTCTAACCCTGAAAGCTATTTCCTCTTGCTTCAATTTCTATTTTAGTTGATTCTTCATTCTTTTAAATTTCCTCATACTGAGAGAAGTTCTGATAATGTCTCTATTAACCATATCTCATGCATGTTTGTGCGTATCCATCTTGTCAAATAAGGGGACCTGGTCAAGACCAAAAGAAAATTTTTCTAACTTATATTTACTATGACCTTGAATGCTTGTACTTGCTCGTTCCAAAACAAACAAATTCAATCTCCCTTTTCAAAACATGCTATAGACAACAACCTTATTTTTTATGAATCATGATCTAGATTTTGTAGTAAATGTTTCTTTATCTGTGCATTCTTGTCTTTTATACTATCATATTTTGAGAATATGCTTTTGGGTTTCATTTCTGAAGTCCCTTCTTCTGTTGGATTAAAAAACATTGAGGGAAGAAGATCCATCGAGTAAATGGCTTCCTTTTGGATTTATCCAATCGTTCATGTTTCATATTTGTAACATCCCGCTCTTGCGCGCGCTGAGCGAACTTATTCTTTGAGGACACTTGCTTGCAAGTGATCCGGATTATTATACTATTGGCCACTTGATTATGATTATGAGGCATTATTGATATGATGATATGTTATTTTGTGTGTTTACATAGACATGTGCTATTGACTGGGTTCTCCTGAGTGTGCAGAAATTTGGACCTCGAGGATGTAGTGGCATCAATGAAACCCCTTGGACTCCGGATAGAGTCAAGGAGTGGAATATTGGGGTTTGATTGTTGTTGATATGACAAATGTACATTTGATTAGATGTTATGATGATTGGTTATCATTGCTGACATTATTTGTTGATGATGCATGCTGGCGATAGATTGCCGACCAGACTCAATGTGGAGTAGAGTGGTCACGCATGACAACCAACAACTTTAAGGGAGAGGTTTGGACAATAACCCTGCCATAGCCTACTATCACTCCCTTCGTGGCTTGAATTGTGGGTTAACGATTACCTAGTTTGATAAGTCTCGCGATGTAGTGAGGGAAGACTGCATTAGTCACTCACGATGATTCTAAGGGGCGCGCAATAAGGCAAGGGCCTTATTCCTTAGAGGCCCTTAGTCTCCCACAAGATCACTTGGCGGATTATTGACTCCAGGGGTTTTTGATTTCTACCAAGTCAATCAAGAGACGAGTTGCACCCTTGGATCATATTGGCGTAAGTTCAATCAGACCAGGGTCCTTCTCAGGTTACCAACAAAAGGTACTGTGTAGTCTAGAGCACTGGAATTTTCATCTCCTCCGAAGAGAAGAAGTCTCACCCGAAGAACTGCTGAGACAGATAGATAGGGAAGGGTAGGGAAAAGACTTAAGAGGATCCATAGGGCCTTCATGAATCATTCTTGATCTTATGTAAAAGACATGAACAGATCTAAACCATGCATGTGCAAGAATCGAACCTACTTATGTTGTGAACAAGAATTTAAACGTAGAACCATCAGATAGAACTTACATACCATAAGGAAATGTTGTAATGCATAAGAAAACACACAGAGAAACATCATATTTGAAAATTTAGGTCCTTCTTCATATTATATTTTGAATCTTTCTGTGATTACAGACTCAGAATTACACCTAGTGTTATGCACAGACTCTTGACTCTGAACTCCTGTTGTAGAGATCCAACTCTCGAACTGATAGATTAAATTCATTACAGACTCACGACTTGACGGACCAACAAAAACAATGGAAAAACAACAACTAGTCAACAACTGATCCGCTTCTTTTATAGTTATGCTCATCACTATGTATAAGTTGGGTTGTGTCTTCCTTCTCGTCTTGCATGCTTTCTTGTTCTATTGTAGTCATTTGTTGCTTAGTTGGCATTGCACTGACTTCCACAACTACTTTATTTTACTCTTTATTGTTCTGATGTCCATCCTCTGTTGAAGCTTGCACAACTCATGCTCAGTCAAAAATTGCACAATTCCTTATCCAAAAATGAAGGGCCCAATAGGATCTGACCATAATCCTTGACTCACCCTCGAGTCAAGTACTTGGTTCTTTCGCATCTGCTAGGAGCATCTACTATTTTCTCTTTCCCTCCTTTTCTTCTTCCTTGGGCTCTTATATTTGTGATTTCTCTTCTTTTACCTCTTCAAACGAAGGGACCAACTCTGGTACAAATTCTAAGGCTCGTTGTTTCACTCCTTGAAAGTTTCCCACTTTATCCTGCCATTTCCTAGTGAGGAGTGATGCCTCTGCAACAAATTGTTGAGTTGTCTCCTTGCTATCCGCCTTTATCTTGGATGCGACCAACAAGTTCCACTCGGAGTCTGTTGTTGCATCAACTTGATGCATTTGCATGTATACTGCCTAAATAACAGGTCGAAAGTCATGCAACTCTTTCTTTACTACAGACTGAGCCTCAAATAGGGCGTTCAACTCATTGTCGGCTTGTTGGATTTTATCGAACTTCTGTTGTTGCTCCATAGGATCCATTGTAGCTGCAACTTCTTCATTCAACACTTGTATCTTTGTGCGCACCTCCTCCAAGACTTGGTTGCGTCGAGCAATGATTCCCATCCAGTCGCTGACTTCCCTGAAAATCTATTTGCATTCCTCTATGTGCTTGTGTAATGTTGCTCGGGCATTGTTACCTTGCATTACTATCTTCTGCATTTGCTCTTGCAGCTTCTGGGGCTTCCGGGTTGCTTCTTGATGTGCCTGTTGTAACCGTGTTTTTAGTTGCTCAGATTTAGTGGCGAGTTGTGTCCATGCTCCTTGTAGCAACTCGATCTGGTGTTCCAGCTCACCTGCATTGCTGAATTTAGGTAGTTCGGGCACAATCTTCCAAATCTCTGGCTAAGCTTCGACAAGTCTTTCTTTCACTCTTTCCAGTTTGCATTGAACTTGGATTTTGTCATGTGCTTCCTGCATCCTGCATGTTTGCACGATAAACTCTTCCTTCCTTGCAACCTTGGCAGATCTCTCGGCCTCCTGAAGCCTTTGATCTAATTGATCAGTTGATGCCTTGATCAGTCCAAATAATTGTGTCACTGGCCACTGCATGAGATCAACGAATGACGGAGTTGCATCTGTGGGTGCTCGTGTCTGCAGCGGAAGTCCACTGGCCATTGAGTGGTCTGAACGGGTCTCTACCTCCTCGTCTGTTAGTGGTCCCGTCGCAATCTTTGACCTTAGTGCTGTGGGCAGAAGAGTTAGAACCTCTATTCTGGCTATGCAAAGTTTCATCAGTGCTGCACATTGTTGAGGGTCTTGGAGAACCTACTCCATTTTTTCACACGCAGATGTCGGGCTGTGCCTGGGTGTTGATTCTGTTTTTTTCTGAGGTTGTGGTAGCTCATGCTCTTTTGTTGCTTCTATTTCCTGCATTGTGGGTTCTTGTGCTGCCTCACCCTTGGTCGGTGGGGGGATTTGTTGTTTTCTTTGGAAGTGCAACTCCTCTTCAGTTTGGGTGGATTTCCCTTGCGCCGAAGGCTCAGGTTGTTGTTCCTGAATGTCTGGGTTCAGACCATTCAGATTCATAATTTTCTTTGGTGCTTTGGGGTCTAGAACAAAAACTTTTGATCTTGGCTTGGGTGACATTTAGGTTGTCTCTGGGAGTCCTTTATCCACTATCTCTGGTTGATCGAGTTGCATCGACTCTGGGGTTGTGATCTGGGGTGGGCTGGTGGTGACAGGGTTTGTTGATTGGGGTGTTGGTGATGGAGGGTGCTCAGTGATTAATGTGGATGGAAATGTTTCAGGCTCTGGGTCATCATGAATTTGAATGATAGTTCTAGATTTGGTCGTTGAGCAGGTGTGGGGAGGGGCTGATGCAAGGGGTTGTGGGTTCAGGGGTTTGTTCGGTGAGACCCCAGTTCTGGGCCTCTTCACCAATGGTTTGGTACTGGACACAATTCCCAAAATATGGTTAACATCCACACTAGATAACACTTCATTGGATGGTAGCTGAAGGATAGTCGATGTTTTCTTCCTCTCCAACCGTTGCATCTCCTCCTCCTCCTCAGAGTCTAATTGTGCTAAAGCATATGGCTTTTGTGGCTCTGGACCTAAGCTTGGACCGACCTATGCATCTTTGTATTTCTTCTTTAGTAGTTCCGCAGGTAGGATATAATGCATTTCTGTCTTGCGCAGGTTACGCTTGACTCTTGGCCCTTACATGACTTCTCTGTCAAAGGCCTCCTCGTCCAGATAGAACGACAACATCCTTGTGTGGAAATCTTTCCTACTCGCATGTCTTGGCCAGAAAAATGTATGGTTCTGGTTCATGATGAAAGAAATATTTCTTGTATTGTAGTTGAGGAGTTCCTGTGGGATACACAACCTCTATGTTGCATCGATCAACCCATTGTACCACTTAGAAAATGATGCGGTGTTGAAGGCTGTATTCTCCGAATCTGGCCTGGACTGCCATGGCTTGAACATCTTCACCATGCACACTTTATCTGGTATCGTCAGCTCTATTCCCACAGGTGGATTCCATTTAAACATAGAGAATGCCACAAGTAGATATCCATAAGTGAAGGTTCCTCCCTTCTCCTCCGCTTCCTTGCACGCTACTAGGACTTCCTTTAGTCGGTAACTGCACCAATTAAATACAGCTCCATTGGTGCAAAATTTAGCTACTGATAATGCATCTAGAGTGCATTCACCTTTGTAGTACAATATCATAAACTTGTTGGCTATGATGTAACAACTAGTCTGGATTATCTTGGGTAAGATGGGTTCAATTACTGCTGTGCATCCCCCCCTCTTTGTGTTGAATTTATCATATAGGCTGAACTTGCCTTTCTTTTTCCCATGCTTACCAGGACCTTGGAATCCTTTCGACACATCCTCTCTTTGGGAGGATAGTCCAGTAAGTTGTTGGATGTCTTCAACATGGATTTTATACCACTTATCCAACCATAGGCTTCTGTCATTCACCTTTCTTATTAGAAATTTCATGCACCGCACAACCTCACCAGTGGTACCGAAGACTGGTAGGTCTCTTAGGTTCACGATGGTCGAATTGAACAAATTGATGAAGTCTAATTTTGGCATAAATTGCATACCTCCGATTCCATCTAGAGCCATCTCCCAAAAAACATCTGTTTTCATATGAGGAAACAAGGCTAAATCTGTGAGGTCAAGATCGAGGAGGTTAACATGCTCCACCTTCCCTTTGAGATCGCCTACTATCTCGACTCGTGGGTCGTAGGGATCATATGAAACCACTTCTTTAGACATAGCGCTTTAGCTCGCTGTGGCTCTTGGCATTCACACTTCTGTGGCAGCTAAGGACTGAGGTTACGAGTGCGGGTTTCACAATGGTATAGGCTAGTTTTCTCTGTTGAATTCATAAATGGTTATGTTCTTTTGGAACTATACATTCTCGAGTGAGTTCTCAGGGCCTTATACTTGTCTTAATGACCAATTTTAGTAATAACTACATGTGATCATGATTGTATGGACGCTATTGGATCTGATTTGTCCGACGGGACGGCTTAGTAGGGTAAATCCCATTGGGAATTTCTGGCATTAACTTATTTGCATGAGTGGAATAGGGACGTGGGAAATTTCATACCTTTCTATTTGATGGGTGGGTATCCCGGTGTGAACTTCAAGGGCATCTTTGCGTAATGTGGATTTATGGCTTAATTGACCTCAGATGGGGTACCGAAATGGAAATAAAGGTTGTGACTAGACTGGGTTCATGTGGCACATGGATTCAGATCGTATTCAAATTCATCCTCCCTCCGACCACAAAGGTTTCCCTCGTCATATTGATGACTTTCATTAATGGATTCTCCTATACCTCGGGTCCTTCATTGCTGAGTCTTTAGTTATATATCAAAGAAAACATAAACAAAAAATGAACTATGTGTCATGGAGAAACATTGTGCACATGGACTTTATTAACTAAATTTACAAAAAATTTAGAAAACTCAAATCTACTAATGTACAAGATCATTCGAGCTAGAGTGACAGTCCCTTATTTCTCAGTTTTGAGACAGATAGGGCTTCACGCAAGCGCCATTCACCCATCCTGGCCACAACACACCATCCATTTGCGTGAGTTTGACTGCTCTTGAGGGTCGTATCTTCAAAATTATGAATGGTTCAAACCAGTGCATGTGTAGCTTGCCAGGATGCTTCTGTTACTGACTATCATAGAGTAGTACCTTGTCTCCTTGCATGAATACCTTGGTCTCAATGTGCCTGTCATGACAATATTTTTGTCTTTCTTTTTCAACCAACTAATGGAAGTCTGCTAGAAATCTAGTTTCCTTGAGTTCATGTAATTCGTTAAGCCTCTACACCACTGATTCCTCCTCTGTCATATGTGTGGCTTGTGGAATATATAAACTTGGGGTGATAAATTCTGCAGGCACCATTGCTTCTCTCCCGTAAACTAACTGGAACGATGTATACCTGTGGAGTCTTTTTTTTGTTGTCCTGTACACCCATAGTACAGTTGGAACTCTATCATCCCAGTCCTCGTGGTTTGCACAATAGACCTTTGTTAACCCCCTTTCCATAATTTTGTTGAAGGCGTCGACTGTTCCATTGGCCTATGGGTGGTATGGACTACTCTTGTGGTGTTGAATTAGAAATTTTGTTGTAAGTGTTGCTATAGTGCTGCTAATGAAATGAGCTCCCAGATCGTTGGTTAAGCACCTGGGACATCCAAACCTCGTAATCATATTCTCAAAAATGAATCTGGTAGCAGTATTTGTCGAACAGTCTTGTACAATTGCTACTTCAGCTCAATGGGTAAGGTAGTCAGTTTCGGTAATGATGTACCTTGCCTTTGAATGCTTGGTGACAGGTTTGATTGGTCCAATGAAGTCAACTACCCATTTCTCAATTGCCTGTAGATCTCTAACTGGTTGTAGTGGTAGCTCATCTCGTCGTTACGACTTTCCCACCCATTGACAAACATCAAATGATCTAGTGTATACCTTGGAATCCTTGAAGAGTGTTGCCCACCAAAGTCCTGCCTGAAGAAATTTCTGTGTCGTGGCCTTTCCTCCTACGTGGCCTCCTGCAACTGCACTATGGAATTCCCAGAGTATGGCCTGTCTTTCATGATCTAGGACACATCATCTGAGGATGTTGTCTAGTCCAAGTTTATACAATTGTCCAACGATCAACTAGTAATATGCTTCTCTAACAACCATTTGGCATTTCTGGGTTGTGGAATATGTCTCTGGACAGGCCCTTGTACTTAGGAAGACTGCTATGTCATCCAAGTACTACGGTATGGCCTCAATTCTAAACAAGTATACATCTGGGAGATGATCATCTACTGCTCTGCCACTTTCCCCTCACTCTAAATTCTAAATTTATACAAAGCATAAATCATGGCTAGACCCTCCCTCTCTGTCATTGTGTAGTTGCACTCCGGTTGCAACAACTTCCGACTCACAAAATAGATAGGGTGATCCATAGATCCATCACCAGGTTGTGTTAAAATAACTCCCAAAGAAATTCCTTAAGCATCTACATGGACGTGAAATTTATTCTCCCAATTTGGGAATATCAGAATCCATGCTGTGATGAGTTTCTTCTTGAGTGTCTCGAATGATTTATTACATTCTGGAGTCCATTGGAATGTTTAATCCTTTTTCATTAAGTTTTCCAGAGGTGTCGTAATGTTGGCATATCTTTGGATGAACCTGCGATAGTAACCTATGTGTCCCAGTATGGAGCACAACTTTTTAGCGCTCGTAGGTGGAGTCATATTCACAATGACCACAAATTTGGCTGGGTCTACTAATACGCCTTCTCAGCAAACTATATGGCCCAACAATTTCCCATGTGGTACACAGAAGATACATTTTCTGAGATTCAATGAGATCTGCAACTCTCTGCATCTGCCAAACATTAGTCACAACAATGCTACATGTTCCTTGAGTAGGCTATATATATTCCAATCGTCCATATAGACTTCTATAAATTTGTGGATGAACTCTCTAAAATATGCTATCACAATCCTTGAGAAAACTGTCGGGGCGTTCTTCAAGCCAAATGGAATCACATTGTATGTGAAGGATTCCCATTCTGTTATTAAAGTGGTCTTCCTTTTGTCTTCTTCAACGATCCTGACTTGATGGTATCCTGAAAATCCATCTATGAATGAGTATGCTTCCTTTCCCACAACCTGTTCAAGTACTTTTTCTGTAAAGGGTGTTGGGAAAGGGTCATGTACACAGGCAAAGTTGAGGCTTCTGTAGTCTACACAGACTCTAATATCCTCTGTGTCTTTCTTGCTTTGAATAACTATCGCGCTAACCCACTCTACTTCTTCTACTGCGAAAATGAAACCTGCTTCCAACATCTTGTCTATCTCCTTCTTAACCTTCTCTTTTACTCTAGGATTAAGATTGTATAGTCTATGTCTGATAGGCTTGGATCCTAGTTTCAGTTCAATCTTCATTTCTCCCATGACTCCTTTGATTCCCCTTAACTCTAAAAAGGTCTTTGGGAACAAATCCTCATATTCTCGTAGTAAAATCTGTATTTCCTGACTGGTTTTCTCATCCCAATAGTCTCCCACCATATCTATCTTGGGTTGCTCTGTAGTCCCTATATTGTTTTTGTGAAATTTTAATGGGTGATTGTAGGAACTATCGGTCTGGATGGGTATGGTGTTTTGAATTTCTCTGCTCCCCTATGTCTCTTTGATGGATAGGTTTCTCAATTCTTCTAGGTCATCTAAGATTTATGAATCTCTACTAATCTGATATCATTCTATAGGTTTCTCAATTGGGGGCAATTGGATATTAGTCTGGAGTTCTTGTCTATGTTTGGCACATACCACTAAGTTTGATTTCTGATTACCACTATCTGTAAAAATAAATTCTTTAATCTTTTGCATGACTACTTCAAGCTCAGGGTACTTACTTGTAAATGAGAAGTCCTTGCAAAATTGAGCTGCCAGTGTTTGCCAGTCGCTGGTCTATCTTCTGGTTTCCTCATGTATGACCCAAGCTTTCGGGATTGGACCTAGGGAGTGGGGAAAACCTCGACCCAGAACTGATATGGTATCCCTGTAGATTGCCACTATGTTATGCACTGTTCAATATGTATTCTAGGATCTGATTCTCCGCTGAAAAATTGCGCAAATTGAAGATCTATTTGCATCTCTGATTCCAACTTCTCCTTATTCTGGAACCTGTACTTGATACCTTGCTTCACCTTGTCCCAAGTTATGAATACGGCTTTATGATTAGCCCACCATCTAGCAGGGGTGTTCTGAAAATCCATATGTAGTACCGAGATTCTTTGGTCTTCTCTTATGTTCTCTTCCATGTTGTGCAAAAACCTTTCTATATTTGAGGTGCCATCGTATACTAGGTGTTCTCTAACTTCGGTCCCAACCCATCTGGTCTCTCTTACACTTGTGAATCTTCTTGAGAATCTTTTGTGCGAACCTTTTTTCCAACTGTCGAAAGCTAGTTCTGAGTCTTCATCTGTTGACTGTATGATTCTCCAACTTACTGATCCATCAGCAGTAGGATTTATATAATCGTTTCTTGTCCCAACTATTACAGTGTACAACTGGTCCAAGTCTTCTCCCTCCATATTATTGTCTGTTGGTTCTGTATACCTGGGTCCTACATATGGATCCAAGGGTTGAACTACCTTGATTCCATCATGCTCAAAGGTCATGGTGTCTTTCTTCAAGTCAATTACTACATAATTTTCATAGGCCGAATCGATGCCAAGTAGTGCAGGGTAGGGGTCCTTATCTCCCATGATTTCAATGACTTCAAAGTCAGCGATTGTCTTTACTCCCACAACATCTATTTCCACATTCTCCAATCTTCCTATGGGGAAGATACAATATTGGTTCACCATTCTTAATTAAATTGGGGAATATGTCAGCCTAGGTTTTCCTAAGGCTTCCCAGGTATTCTTAGGCAGAATGTTCACATCAAATCCTAGATCCAACATGACGTCCATGATTTTGAATTCATCTAAGCGGGATACTATTCTAAATTCTTTTTTGGTTCGTACTTTTCTTTGTTTCACTCTCTGGGTACTCTTCTCAGGAAGGTTAGCCCTTATTCTTGCCCCTAGGGGTTCTTCGTTCCCTAAAACTAGGTATAGAAAAATGCACAACTTTTTTGTTAGTTGATCATTCCCCTGAATGTCAGAGAACAATTGAAACCAAAGGTCAACTAAATTTTGAGGTTGCTCAGGTTGTCTTGGCATGAATATAGGGTTTCTGGGTGCAGGGGATGAAGCAGGGACTTGCGCCATCTTGGGATAAACAATAGGCTGTGAGGGTTTCTCTTGCATCTTAGGGCTCGTAACATTCTGAAATAAGTCGATGGCATCTTAAAAGAATAGATTTTGTTTTAGAGGGTCATACCTGTCTTCTTTAGGTGTTGCTTTCTGGATTTGAGGTAGAGTATCAACATCAACTCCTGTCTTTGCTCCTCCTCGAGTAACGATATTAAGGTTGTAAAATTGTCCCTTAGAAACCCTCTTGATTTCTAAACTGATAAGGTTAGTTCCTCTTTGTCGTACTTTATCCTCCCATTTTGTGATTAGCTCTAGGAAGTCTTTAGTTGCGTGCCCATTGGTTTTGCAGTGAGAGCACCATGGTCACCTTGGATGAGGATAGTCTCTAGCCATGTGACCTTGCTCATCACAATTATAGCATCTGCTTGGCCCTCTTCCTCCATTTCTTCCTCCATTTCTTCCTCCTTTGAAGTCTCCTCTGGCTCCACCTCCTCGACCTCTTCCTGGTCCCTGAGGGTTTTCATTCACCCTGAATGTTGTTCGGTATAATCTGTCTACTAATGCATATAATGCCCTACATTGATTGGTAGTATGCATGGTAGATGTGAAAAACCCACAATGTATTGTGTTTGGTACTGTCAAGTATTTATGCATGATGGGGCACTATCTTGGCCCATGCCCATGGATTCAACAGATTTCACAATACTTAATTGTTCATGCTTCTTGGCCTCCTGGGAATGCATGATACGAGGTGGGGTTATGGAAAGGTACATTTGTCGATACTTGCGCAACTCCTCCCGCGGGTCCTGGTGGGGTTATCGTTGGATTCTGAGGGGGTCCCATTCCCCTTCCTTGCAGGCATTCATTCTCTAGATGACCTTCCATATAATATCCAGTGCACCAAACCCGCGGTTGTCCTGATTTGGGTACCGTCAGCTCTTGAATATTTTTTGTAAGTGCTGATATCTACCCTTGTAGTTGCACCAGATTTTCATATACTGGGGGTCTGGTAATTCTCATGCTCCCAGAGTATCCCACCATGGATTCAATCTTCATCGATTGTTCCAAGGCATATTCTAATGTGGCTATCCACTATTACGTTAGCGGAATCTGAGTCATAGGCATCAACCCCTGAATGTACCACTCACTTTGATGTTCTTCATGGATTGGATGTGCCAACCTCCCTATGGTATATTTAAACTTCTGGTTGTATTCCCAGGCTGATTCACCTTCTCGTTGCTGGATCTTGTGTAACTTGGACTAAGCCTGTTGTTCTAACAGAGGTAACTTAAATTCTGCTATGAACCTTGTCCATACCTGGCCAAGTGAGAATGCTTGACCTTGCGTTGTTGGCACTCTTGGATCGATACTCTTCATGTACCACTTGAGAGCATGCCCTCTCAAGGTAGTCTTGAACTCGACCAACTTATTCACATCCGGAGTCCCTTTGGATCTCTAGATTGATTCACATAAGAACCAGTGCTTCTCAACGTCTTCATCTCCCTTACCCCAAAATTCTGGGTATCGGGCAATCAAACTTCCCACATGGTCAACCATTGTTGATCTTGTTGTTCCTATCAATATGAATCCTAATGGTCTTTCTTGCAATCTACCAGGGGATCCCACTATCCTCCCTGTGCTTGCCCCTCTTGGTTGTGACTGACTAATTAATTATACTGGAATAGAACTAGCATGAGAAGGTAGTTTTGAGCTTACTGCTTGTATAGAAGGAACTTGGGGTATGGGTGATTTGGGGCTAGTGCCATTGGCTTTGAGGTGGTTTTCTTTGATTTGGGGGGTCTCATTTTCTTCCACTGGGGTGATCTCTTCGGCCAGATTCTCGATCTCTCCTGTTATCGTGGCTGAATCTTCTCTTTATTCTCCAATATTCATGTCAACTTCTTCCTCTCTCATGCCTATACCTTCTCCTTCTTGTCTCGCCTCCTAGGGACTTCTTTCTCTCCATGCTTCTCTCTCATTTAATATTTGACTGGCCATTCATTCCTGTCTTATCATCTTCTATAATTATTCC
>JZKD02S1759893.1:385007-396705 GCA_000966675.3 Picea glauca | reverse complement strand
CAAGCGAGGGTGTTTACGTTGCCATATCAATCGGGGACATATTCAACATCCCCTCCTCCATAAAGAAAACCTTAATCCATAGGGGGATTTCTCTTAACAACCTTCCCCTTGCATCTTTCTTGAAAATTGTCTCTTCTTGTGAGAAAGATTTGTGATTCTCAGTTGTGAATTCAGTGATATATCCCTCTAATGTGGTGCTGACCCAGGAATCAACTTCTCGCGTAACTGGACAATCCAGCCTTTGAAGTGCTACTAGCTTCTCAGTATCCCATGCACATATCCTCTTGACTCATCCTCAGAACTATGGAGATTCTTGGAGCCTCCTTATCTAGTGGAAAAATTCTTCCGGGAATTTAACCCAAAAAATCTTGTACTGGTTGCTCGATATTTCTGAGTAAAAGATTATTTCGCGAGTGTTTTCCACCGATTTTCCCTTTAGTTTTGCTTCTTTCCATATGAATGCATCACAATTTCTCTCCCACCATCGATCAATATCAGATATATGGATTGGTGGAATAATTCTCCCTACAGGTTCCCTTTTAATGTAGGTCCCGACAACGAAACCATTTTGTTGGCACAAGTTCGATCAGACCAGGGTCCTTCTCAGGTTACCAACAAAAGGTACCGTGTAGATTAGAGTGCTGGAATTTTCATCTCCTCTAAAGAGAAGAAGTCTCACTCGAAGCGCTGTTGAGACAAATAGTTAGGGAAAGGTAGGGAAAAGACTTAAGAGGATCCATAGGACCTTCAAGACTCATTCTTTATCTTGCGTAAGAGACATGAACATATATGAACCATGCATGTGCAAGAATTGAACCTACTTACGTTGCGAACAAGTATTTAAACGTAGAATCATCAGATAGAACTTACATACCATAAGGAAATGTTGTAATTCATAAGAAAACAAACAAAGATACATCATATTTGAAAATTTAGGTCCTTCTTCATATTATCTTTTGAATCTTTCTATGATTACAGACTCAGAATTACACCATAGTGTTGTGCACAAACTCTTGACTCTGAACTCTTGTCATAGAGCTCCAACTCTCGAACTGATAGATTAAATTCATTACAGACTCACGACTTGACTGACCAACAACAACAATGGAAAAACAACAATTAGTCAACAATTGATCTGCTTCTTTTACAGTTATGTTCATCACTATGTATAAGATGGGGTGTGTCTTCCTTCTCGTCTTGCATGTTTTCTTGTTCTGTTGTAGTCGTTTGTTGCTTAGCTAGCGTTGCGCTTACTTACTTATGCAACTTCTTTATGTTACTCTTTCTTGTTTTGATGTCCAACCTCTATTGAATCTTGCGCAACTCATGCTCAGTCAAAACTTGCACAATTCCTTATCCAGAAACAAAGGGCCCAATAGAGCACATAGTGCGTTCTGAAGGGCACACTACGCAAGGAAAATGGAAAGAGGCGAGTGGCACCCTTGGATCACGTAGTGCATCCTGAAGGGCACGTCGTGCAAGAAAAATGAAAAGTGGCAAGTGAAACCCTTGGAGTACCTAGTGCATCCTGAAGGGCACGTCGCAATTTCAACAGGTAAGTGAATAAACCTAGACGGCCTTAGAATGAATGATGTGACAAGTAAGATTTTAAAAAAAATTACCTAATAAAAATGTCACCCAGCCTAGTGAAATTAAAATCCAGGTCTAAGTGACACTTGTGGTAAAAAATAATACTCATAATTAAACATGTAACGAGAAGGGGGTAAAAAATTCAATCAATTTATTAAAATCAAATTAGATTGGGGGAATTCAAAGTTTAAAAGGGAAATGATTGTTTTATCTACATATGCTAATTAATTTTTATTGATTAAAAAGAAAAAGATGTAAAAGGTGGATTTCTACACTTGCTAATTTTAATTTTAGCTAAAAAGGGAAAAGAGGGAAATTTGAAAGAAATAGGAAACTAAGGGAGAAAGGGAAACATAAAGAAAAAGGGAAACATAAGGAAAAAGCTGAATGACTAACTTAGTAAGGAATCTTGCCTTTAAGAACTTTCTAATTATGAACTCAACTAGTAATTTAGTAAGGGCGTAAGTCATTTAAAATGTGTAAGGAAATATTGGGACACCAAGGAGTGTTTTTAGGAATGTTTTTTGGTGGGTGAGGGAAATAGGAATAATTAAATAATTAATGAAATTAATTTTTGGTGCAACTAGGGGGATGGGTGACATGTGTACGGGGGAGGTTTTTCGGAATTAATTTAATGAAAAATAAATTTAAATGGGAATTTGGGAAAGAAATCACTTAGAAACTCTATAAAAATGATGGAGGAGGAGGAGTATGGATATTATCTTTTATGCGTAACGTTACGCTGCTGAATTTTTGTCTTGACTGACTTATCTTGTGGGAGTTGGAATACCTAGCTTGGGTAATGAGTGGTAGCTCGACCTTGCGAGGCGAGCTGGGTGCTAGTTGTTCTCTGGTATAATGTGTGTGGCCCCTTTATGGCTCGGGGGGCTCAGGGGGAAGAAGAGTACCCCTAGCATTGGCTGGGAGGTACCGGTGAGGTCACATCGATCGACAAGCAAAGACTGGATGGAGCGCACGTGGGAAAGAAACTACTGAGAAGTCACATTTGGTTAAGGTACGCTGATTTAATTGTTACTTGCAATGAATTTAAATTTACTCATGTTATTTCTCGGTGCTTGTTTAAGATTTCATTTCCATGCGCTGCCTTGCACCTTCTTTCCTTCGATATTGTAATCCCCTTGCTTGTTGTTTTCTGAATGAATTTCCCCCAGTGAACCCAATTTCTGATTTCAATAACTTATCGGTGTGGGTTTTATTGATTGTTTTGAAGAGTTTTGCCCTATCTTCCGCCCTTATCCCTAGGTCATCAGTCCATGCCTAAGTAGTCGGCCAGGAGCCGAATCGAAGGTTGTCACTTTGGTGTTTATAGACCTATAGATTCTAATGCCCTGCTTTTCTGTGCATGGATGATGAGCGAAGGATAAATCCTTGCCCAACTGTCTACCCATTACTTATCCCTGCAATTGATTGATTTATGGTTGAATTATTGTCCTTGCATTGATTGTTTCATTGCATAATGTTTTATCTTTGCGTCTTTTGTTGGATTATCTCTACGCTTTATCTCTACGATTTTTGGGCATTTAAACCAGTGCTTGATTGGTATAACTTCTGTGATCTTATTGAAAAACCCGAGCCTTTTTCGGTATCATCACAACGTTTTTTTTTATTTACCTCTTCTTGACTGCGTTTGGATAGTTTTAATGTTTGACAGCAAAATTTTGGGACAACGTTTTATGATATGTATCAAGACAGTCTTGTATATATTTAATAGATTATTACCAGCGATCTCCCTTACATCATAGCAACGATTATATATGGGGTGGCAACAATTTGCTTTCACTGTTTAAATTCATCGATTTTATACCTGTGGCAGCTAGTTTGTATTCACAGTTATATTAGCGATTTTGTAATCACAGTTTATGTTCACAGTCTATATTCAACGATTTTATATTCACATTTAGATGATGGGTCAACAAATGTATATTCAACAATTTTATAACTGTGGTAGCTAGATTGTGTTCACAATTTATATTAGCGATTTTATATTCACAGTTTATGTTCATAGTTTCTATTCAACGATTTTATATTCAGTGAAATGGGTAGCGTGTTCTCAGTGTAAATGGTAGTGTATGATCTGTGTAAAGGGTAGCAATATTTATTGTATTAGAATAGAGATATTTAATGTATTACATAGCATTATCTATTGTATTAAAACAATGAATATATTGTGATAAAACAACGATGTTTATTACCTAGCTATATCACAATGAAAAAAAACCAGCGACATCATATTACGCAACAATATCCTATTAAAACAACAATATCTAATGCACAACATTATCCTATTAACTCAATGATATTGAAGTTATGTTCAATGAATGGTATGAGAGTCTAGTTGATAGCCTTTTTTATATCATGGTAACTTATATATGACCTTTTGTTATCGATTTTAGAAACTTACTAATCTTTGAATGTGAGGGAAAAAAACAAATGGTAAACGAATGATAAACCCCAACGTGTGAGTGAAAAAAAAATCTTTGTGTTTTTAAATGAACCGCGAGTTATCAACGATTTTCATCTATCATATCAGTGCATTCTCATCACTTGGTTGTGTTTTACTTCTAAATAAGGCATCTATTTTTGTATTGGGATATGTCTACGTTTATTTATTAAGTGTCTGCGATTTAACTGTGTCTGTGTTTTAATAAACCACAATGAATTTTAATTCTCTAGCAAACATCTGACAACGAATTTGATGGCTCGAAACCCGCAACCTAGACAACCATATTTTTTATATAGACAGTGTGAATGTGTGGGACAACGTATTTATTGGTATGTTTGCATGTGAATATGTATATACTGACTTCAATTTTATATAAATATCAATTTTATGTAAATAGGCAACAAGTTTATATAAAATTGTTGCCTATTTATATAAAATTGTTGCCTATATATATATATATATATATATATATATATATATAGGCAACAATTTTATATAAATAGGCAACATGTCTTTTTACATATATAATCGACAACAAATTTTAGACATGATAGACAACATTTCATTTGAAGAAAACAATTTAGACTTGTCAATACTACTGATATTGTTAAAATTGTTATATATTGTTAATAGTGTTAGTTGCATGCCAGCGATGCAATTTAAACTTGTTAACATTGTTAAAGTGTTAATTAAGACTTGTTAATTAGACTGGTGAATATTGTTAATTGCATGCCAACGATGCATTTTGACTAATTCTGTTATTGAGTTAGTGATTATATATATTATTAATATTGATTAATTTAGAATTGTTAAATTAGACAACAAAGTCGATTATTTTATAAGAAACGTAGATCAGTAGTTCACTTATTTAATGGACAGTGGGTAATTGTTAATCAACGTATTTTGATTTTGTTAAGAACCTATTTTAATTCACCTTATGATAACATTTATGACCATAGTAACTTGATAATAGTTCACTCCTTCTCACTTAGGCATCTTTCTTAACAGATAATAGTTTTTGGTTTGTTGGTGAAGTCGTGTAATAGCTTGCACAATTTTATTTGAATGACGTCATCTTGCGTCTTGTTGACCTTTTTCTTTGGGGTGTGGGTGTAGTCTTCTTGTCAGTTATTTCGGCTCCTAGCACGTTGGATTTTCTTGAGTCCTTGGTCCAGATAGGTTATGTTGCGCTAGGGTTATTGTTGCGCCTATCACCTGAGGACGACATGATTCCTGATGAGGGGATCATGGTGTGCCCTAATGGATGGAGGTGAATGATAACTTGGCTGGAGTCTGTGCTTCCCATTGTGGATGTTGTCCCTTGGCTTGTAGGCGTTGTCGTGTTGTGTTAGGTGGGTGGTCATTTCTTTCTTTTGATTTACGCATGTTTCACCCATATTCTCAATGTGATAGTGTGTAGAGTCGTTTTTGTCTATTGCATGATCTGCGTTCATGGTGTTTATCATCAGGTGGTGTGATTTAACTATTGTCGTCATTTCCTTCCTACCAAAAAAAGAAATATTTTTTTTTGCACATTTCGCTTCGCTTGGAGTCGTAACGATTGGGGTCATTACAATATTGAATCACTTCCTCTATTTTTTATACTATAATATATTCAATTCTAAACCTATTTCTTGATGACCCTTCCATTGTTTCTGAAATATCCTGGAATTATTGATTAAAATTTCTCTTTAATTCCTTCTCATGTTGTTGAAGAGTATCAATATCCTCAACTTGGGATGATAAGAACTTGTTATGAACTTCCTGCCAAGTATTAAGATTCCTGAGTTGTTCAGGATCAAGTCTAATTTGGTGTTCATATCATGTTATCTCAAACTCCAATCTTCTAGCATTAATAACACCCAAAGGATCATATTTCCAAGATTATCCTTTTTCCAAATTTAAATCGAACAACATCTTCTCCACAACTTGCAATGTTGTCCTGTTATACACAATGAAAGGAACAATTTCCCTCTTGGGATTAAAGTTATTCCTTTTCTTTCTTGGCACAAAATGAATAATATTAGAATTTAAAATCTGTCTAATAAATTCAAGAGAAAACAATTCTCAAGGTGAGAAATTTAGGTAATTTGAAAGGACCAATTTCTTCTCCATAAACTCTAATTTTAGTATTATCTTAAAAAAGAAATCAATCCCCAATCTCAGTTTCATAAGAATCATGCAAGGTAACCTTTATTTATATAAAAATACTTGGAGGAAGATCTTCATGAAACAGACTGTATGAAATGGACATGAAAGTATTAACATAGTTTATAAAACCTACATTTTGAGGTTTCTTTCTTACTAAGCATGTCCAATGGATCACTGATAAAGGTTGTCCAACCATGTATTCAACTTATAAATTTAACCCTTGAAAATGATTCACTCTATGAAAAAGGAAAAGATAAACTGATTATGATTGAAATCAACAAGCTATGTTCAGGGATGAATCATTCAATTGTTCATGTAGAGAATCTTCTATAAATTGAGCAAAGAAGAATCTAGTAATTAACTAAGTGGTAGGGGGACAAATGGCCCTAAGAATACCCAAAGTTGAACTATCCACAACTTTGTCAAATTCATATCCCAAAAATGAACATATAATAGCAATAAGTTATTGTACATTGGTTGAAAATGTTCCATATTTATAACTTTCATAGATTTGCAAAGAACTAGAACTATTTCCCATCAAGGATTTTAAAAAGGCTTGTCTGTATTGGGCATTCAATTGATTAAATTCAACATCTAGGGTTTCCTCATTTAGAATATGTCCATTAGTAAATTCTTCCACATTTAACATTCGTGAATATGAACTAGCTTTGATTTCAAACAATAATGCCCCTTTTATAGGTAATACACTTCTCGAAGAAGAAACATAATTATGTGCACATCAATGCACAATTTTTGGGAAGTTATAGGATTGGGGCATGATAAAAAAGTCTAGGTTCAAACCCCATGCATTAAAATAATTGTTTAATTACCTGTGTCTAGATGTTGATGAATTGTGCAATTCGTACAAGTCAAAGGAGATCCCAGGGTCAAAAATTTGATAATCCCTATCTACCAGGGCAACTTCAGCAGGGGTTACAGCCTTGGATTTATTAACAGTGGAGGGTTTTGAAATTTTAATTGAAATAAATAGGAAAATGCGTTTTGAATATTACCCATAAAGTGAAAAGAGAAAAACCCTTTAATTCATTGGCAAACTTAGTATTGAAAACTCCAATTTGGCAAGGAATCTAGAATATGGAACAGTGATAGTCGTATTTTGACAAAAAAAACCGAAGTGACCTTTTTCCAATGATTTTTTTTTGTTATAACCAAATCCTAAATATAAAAAAGGTTAATTGATTATGATAATCACAAATATTGTGTACAAAAATATGATTATATACAAATACTAGCGGTTTTTCAAGAGGTTGTAAATGTTTTTTTTTTATAACACCGCGTTGCTTGGGGAAATGGTTTTACAATGACTTTGGCTTATAGCACAGTTGCCTCATCGTTAGACATGTCACATCAGTGGAAAAACTTATGACGTTACCATGCTAGGGGTTTTTCTCATTAAACATCTGCATATGGGAAGAGCGTGAACCTTTTATCTCGTTATATTTTAAAATCGAGGGCTTGTAATTATCGTGATATACCTACACCATAACACATCATTTACGTTAGTTTTAACATTTTAAAACTTATAAATATATCACATATTCATATGTAGTTACAACTATAATATTATAACCTAAACTAATATATGATATATATAACTATTATATATATAATCAAATAATTAACTAGATCCAAATCTACACTAAGTACGAAAATTAAAAAGTAAACTAATATAAAGTTAAAGGTGCATATTCTAATCAAGATTTTGAATTTTAATGCAAAAATTAATCTATGTTATAACATTTGGCTCCATCTGAGGATAGAGGATCCTTGTGAGGCACTAATAATAGTATACCTAGTGCCTTTTCTTGGGCCACAGAGTCATTATTTTGCAAACTTTAAACTAAAACTTGTTCATGGAGAAAAAACACATTTTCACTTTTTAAACGTAGATCTTATATCAAAATTATTAGAAATATTGACAGCATAACCTTAAATCACGTTGAATCCTAAATTTCAAGCAGGATAATAAAGAATTCATTTATCAAAGTTTACTCAGGAAATATCTAAGGTAATTAATCAGAGAAAAGCTAAAATATTAAAGGTCAAACTGATAATTTTTGTTTCTCAATATTACAACCATTTCATTCATTTTTTGAATAAGAAATCATTTGGATACAATATCGAATTTTTTGAAATGAATTAATAACAATGTAGAGATGTAGAGATATCTAGTCGCATCTCATTATAGTCATCACAAACATTGCTTCACTGCTAGCTAGGTGTCCATATCCCTGGTGAAGGTGTTTGCATTCCCAATCCTAAATTTCCTTTCACAATCCCACTATTTTTAACTTTTAATTTCATTGAGATGAGGGAAATCATATAATGAATTTCCTTTCATCATCTCATTTTGGACAATATTGGGGAAATTAGTTTTTCTGAATTTCCTTTCACCGTCTGTGTTTGATACTTTACTTATTGTTGTAGGATGGGGGAAATTAGTGTGTTTTAAAACACTCTAGGATGATGACTATTAAAAGTAAATGATAATGTAGAACTAACTACATGCTAATATAACCCTGAGATAAATAACTTCTCAAAATTAACTATATATTTTCCTATGAGTAGATAAATATATATCATTAATTTCATTTACTTTCTCAAGAAGACTAGCAATTATCTTTTAATATCAAAGAACAAAATTTCAAAGATATTACCCTAAATATGCCATTTCATCAA
The DNA here is from genome assembly GCA_000966675.3 of Picea glauca. Classification (NCBI taxonomy): domain Eukaryota; kingdom Viridiplantae; phylum Streptophyta; class Pinopsida; order Pinales; family Pinaceae; genus Picea; species Picea glauca. The sequence goes on along the minus strand of JZKD02S1759893.1, from coordinate 387,800 downwards.
AGATAAAGAATCAAATAATATTTTCACCATACTTGTAAGAACAACATGTTAAAGTTAGCCTATTAATTAATTCCACTATTTCTATAGAGATTGTTGGTAAATATGTAACAGACAATGAAAGGCATGAAGAATGTATAGAGGGTTGTTAGCATATTTACAGGAGTGTACAGAGGGTTGTTAGCATATTTACAGGTAGTGTATACTTTTCATTGATGGTGAGTACAGTTGCGGTTGTGGTGATGACTTGAGTACAACAGCAATGAGTAGCAACGCAACAATAATCAGGAGGAGAAGAGTCAGTGACGGTTGGATCCCATTCAAATTTCTTGAAAGAACGAGGGTCATCAGATCTGAATGAAGACAATGAAGAGGAGGACAGAGCTCAGTCGTTAGATCCAAGAGCAAGACCCGACCATCGTCGGATCAAGGATAACTTGCACGCTCTTTAAAGTACAAGAAGAAGTGGGAGTAATTGCGATGTGCAAAATCGCGATCTAATCTGAGACGTCGAGATCTAGGTTGATCTGAACCGTTGATCAAACTCCACATCGGAGTTTCACGAATTGCGACTTTGAAATGCCAAAATCTCTTGACATCAAGAAATCCGAAATTACGATACGCGATTTTGTGATTTAATCGCAGTCGTTAAAGCAAGAATGAGATATAGACCGTTGATTTTCTTCATCAGAGAATCGAGGATCGGGATTTTGAAATGTCCAATTCACTTGACATCAAAAACCACGATTTCACGATATGCGATATTGAGATTCAATCGTAGCCATTGAATTGAGAATGAGATCTGGACCATTGATTTAACTTCTCATGGAGTTTCGTGAATCGGGAATTTGAAAGGCAAAGAACATAATGCCGATTTTGCGATATGTGAAATAGCGATTGAATCTGGACCATCAGATTCATAAATGATCAGGACCGTTGATCATAGCCCGTATCAGAGTTTCGGGGACCGCGAATTCAAAAGGGCAAGAACACAATGAAGCAAGAATCCCGATTTCGCGATATGAGAAATCGTGAGTGAATCTGGACCATCAGATCTAGAAATGATTAGGACTGTTGATCACAGTCCATATCGAAGTTTCGGGGATCGTGAATTCAAAAGGGAAAGAAAAAAATGCAGCAAGAATCTAGATTTCGTGATATGTGAAATCGCAAGTGAATCTGGACCGTCAAATCAAGAAATGATCTGGACCGTTAATCTGATCTCTCACGGAGTTTCGGGGATCAGGATTGGTAAGTGACAAAAAATATGGACATAAGGAATTACAAATTCACGATATGAGAAATCCCAAAAGCGCCTTTCACATAAAGCCTTGGTCATAGCCCTTGGTTAGGAGAAGAGAAGGAGTCAGTCTAGATAAGCTCCATTTCAGAGTTTCGGAGATCACGATGTGAAAGTGTCGAGACACTTGGGCAAAGGAATGTCGAAATGACGAAACCCGATTTAAAAGGCAAGAATAATAAATATTATCCAACGGTGCGGATAAATCTTGAATTGATCGGAGGTTTTTTGTTCTTTCTCACACATTAACGCTTCAGTTATGAATCTGTTAAGATGATGACGAATCGGTTAGCGTTTCAGTTGCTAGGACAGGTGTTCTTATTTCGGCTGAGGGAAGGCGAAGTGGAACCGTCGGGTATGTATAAAAGAACATGAGATAGATTGTGCAATGTTGGTTGTTCAGAATGTGAAAAAAAAGAATAAAACTGTAAGAAAAATAGATGAGAGAATGCGCAGAAGGAGATTGAACATAAGAGCAGAATGACAGAAAGAGAAGAAGTATAGTAGAATGACAGAAAGAGAAAATGCAGAGAAGAATAACTGAACAAGTTGAAGTAGAGCAGAAGGAGAGCACAAGTTGATGCAGATCATACTTGCTGAACAGACAGAGGAAGAGAAGAGCAGCATAACAGTTTGGAGAAGATCAGAGTTATAGAACAGAAAAAGACTGGTAAGAACTGATTTATTTGGGTAGTTGTCTGTGTATTCATTATCTTGATATTCAAGGGTGGTTGGGAGGTGCTCGGGAGGACTGTTGTCCTCATAGGTTCAAGTGGGTGCTTGAACACAAGGAGTTGTAGCTTCCATCTGGTTACATCCAGAGAAACCAGGGTGGCAGGGTGGTGCTAGGGAGAACAAGTATTCTCTGTTATACAGGTTGGAGCCTGTGTAACTGGAAGTTGGTGCTTCCATCCAGTTGGTGCTGGAACATTCAGGAAGTTGGTGCTGGAATACTTAGGGAGTTAGTGCTTCCTTCTAGTGGGTGCTAGAGAAACTAGAGAGTTGGAGCTCTCAAACAAGTTGCAGCTTGTAAAACAAAGATAGCATCCTCACATTGAGTTGGTTCTCAATTGTAAATGATGTACATAACTGAAAAAGACTGCCTATCATTTCGAAGAAGAAGAGGTTTTCTCCCTTTATGGGTTTCCTCATGAAAATCTGTCTCTGTGTGTACTTTATGTGTGACTGAAGGTCTTTACTTTTACTATCCATATGTTGTATGTTGTTGATGATCACTTGAAGGAAGATTAATAATTTTTAAAAGGTATAAATTGTTTAAGCTCATAAACAACTGATTCACCCCCCCGCCCCCTCTCAGTTGTTTTAGTATTTCCAACAATTGGTATCAGAGCGGGTTCCTTTTATTTAAAGGTATATCTGCAAGCTTAAACATGACAAGTCATGAAGGGACTTCAGCCTCTAAGCCCCCTTTGTTTGATGGAACAAATTTTTCCTTCTGGAAGATTAGAATGAGAACATATTTAATGGCCTTGGGT
>JZKD02S1759893.1:364049-384997 GCA_000966675.3 Picea glauca | reverse complement strand
TTTCCCTTATTCTTCTTTCCTTTGGAATTTGAAGAGTCTTTGGAACTTGAAGAATCCTTGAAGGGTTTGGAATATCCCTCCTTTTCTTTTCATTTCTCCTTTCCTTTCTGTTTGGATTTTATATTGGATGACCCTTTTCCATATTGCATGGTGAGTGCTTGTGATTTGAGTTCCTTAATTAGACCCATATGAATGAGATTTTTTTTCTCATGTGTGAGAGAATAAACAAACTGCTCCATGGTAGGCATATTCCACTTTGATCCCAAAACACATATGCTAGAATGGAAAGTGGAGACATAGAAAACATATTATGGTCCTATCTTAGCCAAGATTGTTAGAATAAGTTGGTCTTCTTGTTTATAATTATAAATACCATGAGATCCCAAGATCAATATCAAATATTTAAACTTTGTAAATAAATCCTGCATATTATCAAAACTTTTAGAATCCAAGGTATTCAACTCTACCTCAAGCATATGACCTCTCATCTCATCCTGCTTTCAAAGAGACCTTCCAAGGTGGTCCAGATCTCATTTGGAGTCTTGCATGTGGAAACATGAAACCATAAATTATTTGAAATTAATTCAACAAGAATTCTTGTGGCCTCATCCTTACGGTTTTCCCATCTAGTCTTCTCAATCACTGTTGTAGGTTTTGTTTATGTCTCTATCGTCATATTGTACAATATTTTCCTTTTGAGTTGGAATTTGACCTTCGTCTTACATTAAAAATAATTGTATGGTGTGATAATTATCACCAAATTTGACTGAATAATTGGTGTTGTATCCATCCCTCTTTTTGGTATTGAAAACCCTAAAAATTAACCGTCAATTTGCAAGTGAAAATCCTGAGAAATCACTGCAAAAAATCAAATTTTGAATAGTGTCGCACCTTGTTAGTAGGACACAATGAGACATTATTGCACCCTGTCTGAAGGAAATAGTGAGACATTGTCACACCCTATTTGAAGGCCACAATGAGACATTGTCGCACCCTATGTGAATCTAGAGTACGACACTTCCATAAATTGTCCAGAAATATACAATTTTATAAGGGTTCCTGTGACTATCACACCTTTTGATAGGGAGAGGTTGTGACACTATCAGCTACTCAGATTACAGTAAGAAAAAAATATGATTTCCCTCTTCTCTTGCTTGTCTATATTTCTCAAAGCATCTCGAATCTGATACCATGTCAATGTTTCATGGAAACATGCACAAGATACCTAGATAAAGAAAGTACAAACAAATCTTATCAAGAAAAGGACGAGAGATTCAATATGGAAGAATGAGAAAATCTATTCACACTACTCCAATGAGCTAATCAATCATTGAATACCTTGAATGAATGAGCGACACAAACTCATATAAGGAAGAACATTCCATAACTAAGAAAGAGAACAACCATTGAACTCTTCTTAGGAATGCATGCATGCATAATAGTGATGGTCTAAAAATGGAAAGTCTAAAATTGAACTAGCTCCAATTAACTAATAATGAACTAGTGAGTTGAAAATAAAAATATTTCCAACAGGTACTAGGTTAGCTACCCAAGTAGAATATATGAGAGGGATTATGATTTTAGCATCCAATAACTTCTTTACTTCTTTTTCAATAATAGGAAGAAAAATAGGATTTATCTTCCTAATTTTGTGATTAAAGTTTTGATACCAGGCTTCTGAGGAATTTTATGTTGTATAATGTTGGTATCATAAGTTTTAAGATATTCATAAGACCATGCAAAAAAATCAATATATTCTTTGAGCAGATAAATGTACTTATGTTTATACTCGTGAGGTAGATATTTAGACAATTTGATGAATTTAGGATTTTCATCAGATCCAATAGTACAATCTTATACTTCCTCTAATTGTGGTTGCATTGAAGAAGACATAACAAGAATATAATTTTGATCAAAAATTATTTCTAATGGAATAAATCCCTTTTGGATTTGGTTGTTTTTTAAAAACAACATTTTCTGACCAACAATCCTATCATGAAATTCTTGACCAGTCTGGTTCTCTCCTTGTAGCCATTTTGGATCATCTTGATCTTTCTCATCTATATCTAATTCAGTAAACTGATCTACCATTTCCATAAAGTTTTTGATTTGTTGGTCATCTTCAAAGACTTTCCAATGTTTTGTAGTATCTAGAATGGAAGGTCTATGTACAATTTCAATTTTATATTTTAGATGAGGGGTGATCGGACGTATAAAGGTACCAGATGCAACAACTAGGGAATTAGCTGACATATTTCACAACCTGGGTATTGTAGTGATATTAAAAGTAATAAATAAATTTTCTATAATATCCCACAAAAGATTCCTATAAGCCATCATCCTAGGATTCTTGTCTTGATAAATATGCCTTACTTGTTTGACAATAAGCTCGACGTCCCCCCCAAAAACTAAATGCTTTATTTATAATTTCCTTGCTTCTTCTAATATTATAAACAAGGCTTCATATTCACAAACATTATTGGAAGCATCCGTTTCAAAATCTAATCTAAGAGAAAAAAAAATTATTTAGTACCTGATGGTGAAATAAACAATATACCAGCCCCTGCTCCTTCCAAGGATGAGGCACCATAAAAATACATTTCCCAAATTCCCTGTTCAATTTCTTGATTTTCTTTACTCTCAACAAATAGTTCAATTTATGTACAAGCTTTAGATTCACTATTTATAGATAATATACAATTTCCCAAGTCTTAATCTGCAACATGCACTGGGTAATTATGAGGGTGTTGTGGATCACTGACTGTATAAGCCAATTTGGTTTCTCTATATAACATAGTGAACTTCCCACCAAAAATTGGAATTGTGGCATAAGTCATATCCAACTGTAAATATCCCCATAGTTTACTACCCTAGGATCTAGAAAGAAGCATCCCATACTTAGTAGGTACATCTACCACAACAATATCCATTAAAATCCTTTTGGAAGGAATTTGGGCTAAATTTACCACCAATTCTTTAATCATACAAAGACATCTTACTTTTCTAGAATCAAATGAATACAAGTCTCAATATGGTATAGTTATTTGTAAACCCAAAATTTCCATTATAACTTTAGGCATAATATTGTGAGACGCTCTTGAGTCCAACATATAGTTGTGCAAAAGGTGATCATGAACAATTAGTGAAATGTAAAAAGGTGCCACAAAATCACCATTATCTTCCATACTAGGTCCAAACATGATTTTTGGTCGTTTATCTTGAAGATTAATGATATCTGAGTGAATTTTAGAATCAGTAAAGTTAATGATTTTAGAAATATATTTTTTATAGAAAATATTCTTTGCTAACTCTACTAGAGGAACTAGAATTTTGATTTTATTTATTTCATGTTCTAGATTAAAGGTTCCAACATATTTTTTTGGCTCTTTTGGTTCTATCTCCTTTTCTTTGGTTGTTCCTGAATTTTGGTTATAGGATGGTTTTTAGATGTTGGATGATCTATAGGTTGCTTTGAAGCGAAATCCTCATTACTCAGATCTCTGGTCAGTATTTTCTTGGGTGTATTTTGATCAACAAATTTAATTGGTCGAGTCTCAAATCATACTTTTTATGTAATTCAACATGAATTGCATCAACAAATAACCTATATTGAGAATATGGAGTGTCTACATTGTTTATGTTCTCTTCATCAAAAAATTGTCCAAAACTGAGAGATTGTTCATACTCTTCTTAGGTAACGTGTGGATTATTTTCATCATCATCAACCAAATTATTTTTCTCTTTTTTTTTATTCCTTTTCTTCCTCATCATCTATCAAGTTTTTAGTTTTAAATGGCACTTGAATTTTCTAATCATCATTTCTAGAGGTCTCTGTTGAGTTTGAGGGTTAGTGTTGAAATTTCTCGTAAACTAATTAATATTTCTGATATTAGGTTTAGGTTTAACCCTCTCCATTTCCATCCTAGATAACTTATTAGATAAATCTTTGATTAACTTATACATTTAATCAATCTTCTCATATTGATCATCTTCCATTGAGCTTGATGGTTCTCCTTGTTCCTTAAATATTTTATTTTCCCTAGCTCCAGTTTCAATTTTAATCTTTAATTTACCAGATGCTAGCATGTTGGAATCAATTTATATCGCATCTTCTTGCATTCTAGATAAATTTATTGGCCTTCTTTCTCTTAAAAATAATGCAAATTCTGGGTCAAGGGCTCCTACAAAAGTAGCTTTTACAACAGGTTATGATGGAATAACATCATCAGGAATTGTTTTGTATGTTTTATTGAATATTTTAATAAAGTCTGATACATACTCCCTATTATTTTTCCTCAATGCCCCAAACTCGTTCAAATAATATAAATGGTATTTATTTCCTCCCCATTGTCTAAGTAAAGCATCTTCTAAGGCTTCATAAGAATCAATAGAGTTAGGAGGTAATCCCCTAAACCATGGTCTTACTTATCCCTAAAATTTTTGTACTAAAAGCCTCATATATACGTCCTCATGTTCTACTCCAGCCACATCAACAAACTCTTCAAAGAATAAAAAATGTTATACAACTATCACATCACTCTCCCCATTTAATTTTGGTAAAAGTTTCACATAATTATCAGGGGGGTCATCAAAATTAGCAGGTAATACTAAAGGGGCATACCTAGCAGATACTTTATTAAAGAATCTAGGAGGAGGAGCTGGTGGGTTTACCTGTGGGCCCCCTTGAGGTATATTCTCAACCATTCTTGATTTGTTATATTAGACATAAGGTTTGAAATGTAGATTGTCAAAGATTTCTGAAGATTGCTCAACTAAGATTTTGATAGCTTCAAGGAAATACTGACGAATATTTGCAAGATAGTAATAAGGTGAAGGATACTTCAATGTAGGTGAATAAGAAACTTTAGGTAAAATTTAAGATGAAGTATCTTCTTCTTTGAGTTGATTAGAATAAATGGGACATATAACAATAGAAGAATCAAAATATGAAGAATATTCTTCTAAAAGTTCAGGGATATAAACCCTAGGTTTAGAAAGGATAAAATTAGGCCCAGGATAAATCAGACCAGGTACGAGTGATTCTTCCTTTACCTCTAAATTATAAACTCCTTCAGTATGAAAATGTTTGTCTCCAAAAATAATTTCTTCTAAAAATTGGATTTTACCTTTCAAGTCATATAATTTCACTTCAGTAGGTTCAATCTCATAAATTTCTAATTTTATATTTGAAGTACTAATAGGTGAATAAATGAAGAAAGTTTTTTCTTCAAATATTTCTATCTTGGAAGAGCTAACAACATTATCTTTTGACTCATCAATATTAACTACTTCTTCATAAGTTTTAGTACAAATATGGGATGGACCAACTTCAAATTTAGATGTTGCTAATTTAGGCTCAACGATACTAATTTTGATTTCATAAGAAGTAAAGTTAGATTGAATTGCTTTGGGTTGATAGACCTTACCTGTTGATGTAGAATTTTGACTTTGATAAACCTTAGGATTAAATTTTTTTTTTGGATCTAAGAGAGGTGTAGTTTGTTTTTTGTCTGGATTCTACCTCATATTCTTTCTCCCAATGTCAACTTTGAAGTAGTGAAGTCTCCAATCAAAATAAGTAGGTTATAAGAGTGTAGAGTCACTAGGTGAATCGTTGAAGAGCCTTTTGATGTCTCATTTATGTTCACCTTGCAAAATTGGATCTATTCTTTGTCGTACCTTCGGGAAAACATACTTTCAATTCCGTCCCCAACAATGACGCCATAAATGTATTAATCTGGAGATTGTTTATGGCTCAACAAACAATGTCAGAGCATCTCAAAGTAAATCATGTTTGATTTAATAATGCTTTTCCACCTTATAAATAAGTATGAGATTTCAATAACTTAATAACTAGAAATATAGAGGCCATATCTCGTTCTTTAATATTTTTTTATAAATTATCAGAAGTTGAGAAGAAGAATTCAGATAAAAAAAACTGAAATACAAATCAAGGTATCTAGTTAAGATAAATATCACTTTAATTTCAATAGTAAAAATAACAAGATATGTGTCTATGTTATGAATTTCATTAAATAAATGATAAACAGATCATACAGATATAGGTCTTAACTTGCTCACAACAAGATAAAGGAAAGTCTATACCTGAGCAAATGTTTAATAGACAAACTGCAGTTGAAGTTGTACTAAATTGTAGCCATTCACAACTCAAACAAAATAATTTGAAGAAAGTGAATTATGAGAACATATGTAACATCACACAAGCATAACATGACTTAAAGGAATAAGAACTAAAATCTCATATGTCTCTACAAAAAGTGAAGTTATTTATTGAAAATATCCCGCTATCTTAAGGATTGAAAGTCCCTTCTTTCATTCTACACATTCTTTTATAGAAATGGGATCATAACCAAAATTGGTTATCTCCTCCTAATATTAAATCAACATTACAAAAATATATACAAAATATCCCAAAATTATAGGAACAAATTCTTCAAAATCTATAAATTTTCTCAAAGTGGTTGGTCGGTTCATTGAAATTGCATCAACAGTTCCCACTCTTGACTTGATGGATATTTACATGAAATCATCTTTTTGTAGGAAATAACTACCTCAGTATATCTTTCATATGTAGGAGGAGTGTCAAATAAGTTCCTAAGATTCCATAAAAGAAAGAAATCTTCATCTAGTAAGTCGACAATTGTTTTCCCTTTCAAAACTCTTGTTGCTCCCTTAAACTTGTTGGAATTTTCTCTTGATTTTACTAACAATGGTTGATATTCTGGAAAGGGAAGTAAACCCATTTTACCATATATTTAAGGTAAAAACATTTCCACCATTCTTTTATAATGGTTATTAAGCCATTGTACACTCTTTTGAAGACGGGTTAATTTATTCCGGACCTGCTGAATGATTTTTTTATTTGTAAACACCCTTTCTAACTCCATGATTGTATTAGTTATATCTTTAAAACCAGATTGATTCAATTCCTCTTTTGTCTTGGAATTGAGCACTTTAATTATTTGATTATCGAGTTGAGGTTTATTACCTAATTCTTGTAAAGAGTCTTCTACATCTTTGTGAACCTTTCTGACCAAACTAGCCTCTTCTTTCATGATTATGAAATACCTTCACATTATACTTGTTTGATCAATAATTTTATCCCAGATAATGTGTCTAGCTCCAATTATATATGATTTCCCTGAAAGCTTAATTTTCAACATATCAAATTCTTCCTGCAATTTTCCTTTTTCTCCATTTAATTTCTTGAGTTATCTCTCTTTCTCTTCCATGTGCTCCTTTAGAAATTTGATTTCAGTGTCATGAGTAAAGGCTTCTCTTGTTTATTTTTTCATCTCAATTTCTTTGAGATCTATATCAACTAAAGTTTGATCCAATTCTTCTAAGTTGTTTGATGATGAATCAATTGTATATGAAGATGAAATTCCTTGTTTCATAACTTCGATCTGTTGTTGTAAAAATTTGACTTATTCATTTAGTTGAGCTATAACATTCAAAATTTGTTCTTTCTCCTTTTGGATATTCATTATTTTAGGAGTCTAGACATTATCCAGATCTATCATTTTAAGTTTTCTTTTCAAAATAATTATTTCATTTTCCTTAGAAGTTATCAACTCCTATATTGGTGCTTCATTAGTAGCATTATATCTTATTCTTAAGAGTTTCTTGTCCAAATATTATATTCTCATATGTCTGACCCTGTAAACATTTTTCTCTTGCTTCAATTTATCTTTTAGTTGATTGTTAATTCTTTTCAATTCCTTCATACAAAGAGTAGTTCTGATAATGTCTCTATTGACCATCTCTCTTGTCTGTTTGTGCAGATCTATGTTGTCAAATAAGGGGACCTGGTCAATATCAAAAGAAATTGTTTCTAACTTATATTTACTATGACCTTGAACGTTTGTACCTACTAGTTCCAAAATAGACAAATTCAGTCTCCCTTTCTCAAAGTCTGAGGTAGAAAACAACCTTGTTTTTGATGAATCATGATCTAGATTTTGTAGTAAAAGTTGCTCTATCTGTGCATTCTTGTCTTTCATACTGTCATGTTTTGAGAATATGCTTTGGGGTTTCATTTATGAATTCCCTTCTTCTGTTGGATTCAAAAACACCTAGGGAAGAAGATCCATCGAGTAAATGGGTTCCTTTTAGATTTATCCAACCGTTCCTGTTTCAGATTGAACCTCTTCCTCTAAATTTTCCACTATAATATCTTCAAATCTCAACCTCTTTCTTGATGACCCTTCCATTGTTTATGAAATATTCTAGAATTATTGATTACAGTTTATCTTTAATTCCTTCTCATGTTGTTGAGGAGTATCATTATCCTCAACTTGAGATGATAGGAAATTGTTCTAAACTTCCTGCCAACTATTAAGATTCATGATTTGTTCAATATTAGGTCTGCTTTGGTGTTCATATTCTGTTATTTCAAATTGTAGTCTTCTAGCATTAATAACCCCTAAAGGATCATATTGTTGGGATTATCCTTTTTCCAAAAGTAAATCAAACAACATCTTCTCCAAAACATGAAATGTTGTCCTATTTTACACAATGAAAGGACCAATTTCCCTATTGGGATTGAAGTTTTTCCTTTTCTTTCTTGGCACAAAATGAATATTATTAGAGTTTAAACTCTGTCTAATAAATTCAAGAGAAAAGACTTCTTAGGGTGAGAAATTTAGGTAATTTGAAAGGACCAATTTCTTCTCCATAAACTCTAATTTTAGTATGATCTTCAAAAAGAAACCAATCCCCAAGCTTAGCTTCATAAGAATCATGCAACATAGCCTTTATTTATGGAAAAATACTTGGAGGAAGATCTTCATGAAACATACTGTATGAAATGGAAATGAAAGTATTAACATAGTATATAAAACCTACATTTTGAGGTTTCTCACTTACTAAGGATGTCCAATGGATCACTGATAAAGGTTGTCCAACTGTGTCTTCAACTTCTAAATTTAACCCTTGAAAATTATTCGCTCTACAAAAAAGGAAAAGATAAACTAGGTATGATTGAAATCAACAAGCTCTATTCAGGGAGAAATCATTCAATTATTCATGTAGAAAATCTTCTATAAATTGAGCAAAGAAGAATCTAGTAATTAATTAAGTGGTAGGGGGACAAATTGCTCTAAGAATACCCAAAGTTGAACTCTCCACAACTTTTTCAGAGTCATAGCCCAACACTGAACATATCATAGCAATAATTTATTGTAGATTGGTTGAAAATGTTCCAGATTCATAACTTTCAGAGATTTGCAAAGAACTAGAACTATTTCCCATCAAGGATTTTAAAAAGGTATGTCTATATTTGGAATTCAATTGATTAAATTCAATATCTAGGTTTTCCTCGTTCATAGTATTTCCATTAGTAAACTCTTCCACATTTAACATTCGTGAAATTGAACTAGCTTTGATTTAAAACAATAATGCCCCTTTTATAATTAATACACTTCTCGAAGAAGAAACATAATTATGTACACACCAATGCAGAAATTTTGGGAAGTTATAGGTTTGGGGCATGATAAAATGGTCTAGGTTCAAACCCTAGGCGTTAAAATAATCGTTTAATTCCCTATGTTTGGTTGCTAATGAATTTTTCAACTCGTACATGTTAAAGGAGATCCTAGGGTCAAAAAATTGACAATCCCTATCTACCAGGGTGGCTTCAACAAGGGTTACAACATTGGATTTCTTAACAGTGGAGGGTTTCAAAATTTTAATTGAATAAATAGGAAAAGGTGTTTTGGATTTTACTTGTAAATTGAACAACAAAAAAACCCTTTAATTCCTTGGCAGACTTAGTACCAAAAACAACAATTTGTTGAGGAATCTAGAATCCACAACAGTGATAGTTGTATTTTGACAAAACAAACTGAAACGACCATTTTTTGATTTTTTTATTTTGTTATAACTAAATCCTAAATATAAAGAAACTTAATTAATTATGATAATCACAAAGATTATGTACAAAAATATGATTATATACAAATATTGGTGGTTTTTCAAGAGGCGGTAAGTGGTTTATTTTTATAACACCATGCTACTTGGGAAAATGGTTTTAAAATTACTTTGTCTTATAGTGTGGTTTCCTCATCGTTTGACACATCACATCGGCAAAAAATATTATGAAAGCACATCGCTAGGGGTTTTTCTTGTTAAACAGTTGCATATGGGAAGAGCACGAACCTTTGATCTCATTATCTTTTAAAATTGAGGTCTCATAATTATCGCGATATACCTGCACCATAACACATCATTTACGTTAGTTTTAACATTTTAAAGCTTATAAATAAATGACATATTCATATGTAGTTACAACTATAATATTATAACCTAAACTAATATGTGATATATACAACTATATATATATATATATATATATATATATATATATATATATATAGTTACAACTAATCAAGGTTTTGAATTTTAATGTAGAAATTAATCTATGTTATAACATGACCCATGACTCAGGTAAGAGCCACATTTTCTTGAAAACAATATATTTAATCCAAATGTGACCTTTGAATTTTTTGAAGGAAAAAGATTACTAGTTCATCCCAGTGAGTTGTCGTTTATTGTGACTCCAACGACTCCCATCAAATTTTCCCATTCTAGGAAAATTGAATGCCCCCCTTACTAAATTTCTACATGAGTTTTGAAGGGTATGAGTGATTCATGAGGTCTAGGTAATATTGTGAAGTTTTAAGAGGAAGAACTTCATTCATGTACATTCTCATCCTCTCAATAAATTGTTCTTTAACCCTCATTTGTACAAAATATCCCTTCTATTTCACCCATATTTGAATTGCAACGTTTTATTCAATTTTGGATGCTCCCTAAATCTCGTTCATAACTCATATCATTCACAGGGAGTATTAATATTTCTTCAGTATGAAATCTTATCAGGTTGTATTTATTGGATTCGTTCCATCATAAATTTGGTTCATTTTATTCATAATAACTTTCTGAATATTGAAGGACAAAAGACCATCAAACTCCCCTCTTTAGGTTTTTCTCCCTCGGATCCCCCAAGTATAGTTGTAAACAGTTTCTTCCGAAAGGGATTTTATCGAATCCTATCGAATTCTCCTTTTTCGGACTCCTAATTTTTAGAATGTAAAAAGAACTATCCCCTCTCGACAACCTTTTCTGAATTTTTTTTCTTTTCGAAAGGAATTTTCGTGAGGTTTCCTAGCGATATTTTTCCTATTTAATCTCTCTCTCATACTTAACTTTAAGGTTTATATTTTATTTCTTTAAAGGTTTTGTTTGTGGTTATTTTTAAAAGACCTTTTTATTATTTAAAGCCTCACTAACCTTGATTCACTCTTTTTCCTTTGATAATATTGACTTAGCAATCTTCTCAAGGCTAGATGCTCGAATATTTGTTTAGGTATTTTCTATCAGGTTCTCTAATAAGATAAACACTCATATTCTTTCCGATGAGGTTTTTCCTGAATAAAATCTCCCAAAGGCAGGTCTCTTCAAATTCCTTGTTTTCAAACATATTCCTCTGAAAATATATTTCTGATATTATTCTTCTGAAAAGAGTATTAGGAAAGGTTTCTCCCAAAGCAAGTATTCTTGACAGTGAATCATCCCGAAATTTGGTCGTTCTAAAAACATTCTTTCAAAATACTTCTTCTGATGACATTAATGGAAATGTACATTTCCTCCATGTTACAATAAAGATCCTAGACATATTGATTTCCAAATAAATAGGTAGCGATTAGATGTTAAAAAACCTAATTCGAACCACACACTAGTGATTTTTCAGAGAATCAAACACAAATAAACTGTATACAAGAAGGATTTTCTTAGCTAATTGGAATTGTTCATGATAAATTTTAAAGTAATCAAGTAATATCACTATTTATGATAGAAATTATTTTGTTTCTTGTGAATTATTTTTTATACGACAAGCATATTCTATTTTCAAACCCGCAAGAGTTTAAGGAAAAACAAAATGTCGAAATCCAAAATGTGAAGAGGAAAGGCACACAGAGGAAATGTTACATCTTAGGTGAAAAGTCCAAACAAATTTTTGGTGTCAAATAACAACTACTTCAATAGAATGGAATATTGTCTTACCTAGAATGACATTTACAAAATGTTTTTGAGTGAATATTTTCTGAAGGACCATGGAAACTTGGCAATATATCACAATATAGGGAAGAGAGATCTATATGTTGTTTCTACGAGACCAACCATCTTACCTCATAATGATGTTGTAAGGTGGGTATTCTCACATTTGGACTTAGAGACAACTGTAGTATTGAATGAGATCAAATACCCTATAGCTTCCTTGAAGCTGAATTATATCCATACCAGATACCACCTACAAGCGCCTGATGCATACCTGAATAAACAATTCTTGGACACATTCATGGAAAATCATGTTGGAAATACTGAGAGGGGGGTGAATCAATATTTAGAGAAATTAGTATTATTGAACTTGTACTTCAATCATATCATATATCAATTTATATCCAATCAACAATAAATAATATCCAATGAACAATGAAGAATAGTATAAGAGATACACCAATACACCATGCACAATATATAAGAAGNTTGTTCTTTAACCCTCATTTGTACAAAATATCCCTTCTATTTCACCCATATTTGAATTGCAACGTTTTATTCAATTTTGGATGCTCCCTAAATCTCGTTCATAACTCATATCATTCACAGGGAGTATTAATATTTCTTCAGTATGAAATCTTATCAGGTTGTATTTATTGGATTCGTTCCATCATAAATTTGGTTCATTTTATTCATAATAACTTTCTGAATATTGAAGGACAAAAGACCATCAAACTCCCCTCTTTAGGTTTTTCTCCCTCGGATCCCCCAAGTATAGTTGTAAACAGTTTCTTCCGAAAGGGATTTTATCGAATCCTATCGAATTCTCCTTTTTCGGACTCCTAATTTTTAGAATGTAAAAAGAACTATCCCCTCTCGACAACCTTTTCTGAATTTTTTTTCTTTTCGAAAGGAATTTTCGTGAGGTTTCCTAGCGATATTTTTCCTATTTAATCTCTCTCTCATACTTAACTTTAAGGTTTATATTTTATTTCTTTAAAGGTTTTGTTTGTGGTTATTTTTAAAAGACCTTTTTATTATTTAAAGCCTCACTAACCTTGATTCACTCTTTTTCCTTTGATAAGATTGTCTTAGCAATCTTCTCAAGGCTAGATGCTTGAATATTTGATTAGGTATTTTCTATCAGGTTCTCTGATAAGATAAACACTCATATTCTTTCCGATGAGGTTTTTCCTGAATAAAATCTCCCAAAGGCAGGTCTCTTCAAATTCCTTTTTTTCAAACATATTCCTCTGAAAATATATTTATGATAATATTCTTCTGAAAAGAGTATTAGGAAAGGTTTCTCCCAAAGAAAGTATTCTTGACAGTGAATCGTCCCGAAATTTGGTCATTCTAAAAACATTCTTTCAAAATGATTCTTCTGATGACACTAATGGAAATGTACATTTCCTCCATGTTACAATATAGATCCTAGACATATTGATTTCCAAATAAATAGGTAGCGATTAGATGTTAAAAAACCTAATTCAAACCCCACACTAGTGACTTTTCAGATAATCAAACACAAATAAACTGTATACAAGAAGGAGTTTCCTAGCTAATTGGAATTGTTCATGATAAATTTTAAAGTAATCAAGTAAGATCACTATTTATGATAGAAATTATTTTGTTTATTGTGAATTATTTTTTATACGACAACCATATTCTATTTTCAAACCCGCAAGAGTTTAAGGAAAAACAAAATGTCGAAATCCCAAATGTGAAGAGGAAAGGCACACACAGGAAATGTTGCATCTTAGGTGAAAAGTCCAAAAAAATTTTTGGTGTCAGATAACAACTACTTCAATAGAATGGAATATTGTCTTACCTAGAATGACATTTAAAAAATGTTTTTGAGTGAATATTTTCTGAAGGACCATGAAAACCTGGCAATATATCGCAATATAGGGAAGAGAGATCTATATGTTGTTTCTACGAGACCAACCATCTTACCTTATAATGATGTTGTAAGGTGGGTATTCTCACATTTGGACTTAGAGACAACTGCAATATTGAATGAGATCAAATACCCTATAGCTTCCTTGAATCTGAATTATATCCATACGAGATACCACCTACAAGCGCCTGATGGATACCTGAATAAATAATTCTTGGACACATTCACGGAAAATCATGTTGGAAATACTGAGAGGGGGGTGAATCAACATTTAGAGAAATTAGTATTATTGAACTTGTAATTCAATCATATCATGTATCAATTTATATCCAATCAACAATGAAGAATATCTAATGAACAATGAAGAATAGTATAAGAGATACACCAATACACCATGCACAATATATAAGAAGTAATCGTGTATTATTGTTCAAAGGAAGTGATGAATTCCAAAGGTAGCTACGACTTACAAATATAAAGGGAGGGATAAAAAAAAAAAAAAAAGGTACAATCCTCCAAGATCGAGAGAGGGTTGACCTCTCTATCCTTTCCCCTTCCTTCCACCTAAGAATATATGAGAGATAACAAAAATTTACATTAAATTATCACCATCAACCAACCATCACATAGAACCCGGTAATTTTGCTTGAGACTTATTCAACTTCTGCAATTCTTCACTTCTTGGAATACTCTAATATTATAGCTAATATTACTCAATGTATTCTATGGAAATCCTCCAAGTTTCACTCCTTGAATCCTCCCAAAAAAGGAGTTATAGAGAAAATGGTAGAACTTGTTCAATTATGGCTTATTCAAGAGAGCGAAATTGTACAACATGCCCCGTGCTCAATATTTGACATCGGATTCTGAAATTCGAAAAAAAGAAACTAAATCTTGTAATATTTATAATTTAATTTGTCTCACTTCATTTGTATTCTCTAAGAAGACGTTATGACTGTTTTACCCATAACACTTGTTTATGACTAGTTTCAGGACTAGTCAAAAACCCTATCTTCCACATAGTGTATCTCCAAAAGTATAGAGAATCAAGAGCTGTAATTTTTACCACAGATACCTCGATATGTCTTATCAATAACCTTCAAATTTCACCATTTGAATCATTCTAGAAACAACATTATAGAGAAAATGGTAAGATGACCTGTAAATAACATACCTTAGAAAACATCACCATAAGAATTCATCCTCCCTTGAAACTCAACCTTCTTTATTTCATATTTCCTCATAAATTCGACTTAGATGTCCTTGCTCAATAATAAACTTGTGTGTATTGAAAAATGAATGTATAATGAGATGTATTTATACCCTTTATGTCACTACCTTTTAACATTAGGGCCGACATGTAGTTTCTGCTTCAATTCACATTGTCATCTTCAAAAATTCATTTCTCCTCAATCGTGAGGATCCATGTGATGTGCCACATACCACCGGACATGGAATGAGTTATTCTATCCATCCATGGGTGTTGTATCTGCATGTGTAATTTCCTTAATGTCTATCTACTTCGACCAACTATGGGGTCCAATAGTCAATGGCTAGGGTTCACATCAATGACTACAACCAATGACTAGGGTTGACATCAATCACAACAACCAATCTTCCAATAATATCCCCCTTTTTCATTGATGGCAACACTCATGCTCCCCCTATCATCATGCTCCCAATTTCTCTCCCCCTTTGACATCAATGGCAAAGGGTGGGGATGCTCCCCCTAAGTTTAATGGCATAAGATGATCTTCTTCTTTGAGGTTGCTCCCCTTGAACATATGGAACTCAATAATACTTCATCCTTCTTTTTGGTCTTTGGTAATTTATCTTTCTTGGAATCCTTTTGTGTGGATTTTTTATCCTCTCTCTTCTTTGTGTCTAGGATGTATATGTTTTTCAGTCTTCTTGTTGTAGTTGCAACCAATATTCCTGAGTTCTTTTCTCTGATTTTACATCTTTGAGATTGAAACATAAGAGTGTATTCTTGATCACATATTTTGCTGACACTGGGGAGATTATGCTTCAGATATTCAACCAATAGGACTTTTACTGCTTTTACATTTTCACTTCCAATATTTACAATTCCTTTTAAAAGTATTTTGGTAGATGAGTCATCTCCAAATGCAACATTTCCACCCTTTTTCTTCAAGATGACAAATTTTCTTTAATCTCTAGTCACATGAGATAACCACCTGTTGTCTATGAACCATTCATTTTCTTCTTTGCATTCTTCAATGACCAATGCTATTCGACAATTTTCATTATCTAGCATTTCTTTCCTTCTCCATGTTGTAGTTGGTATAGAGACATGTTGACAGGCGAAATTGACCGCTCGTCAACTAGAGGAGTGAATTCGGTCTGGGGTTGTCTAATTAACCCAAGACGTTTGGATTAATCCACTCCGATGGGTTTAGCGGCTCCATTGGCCGATCTAAGTCCTAAAGAAATCGAAAAACAAAACTAAAGAAAGTGTAATAACTAGATGAATAACAATCACTGAAAACTATGTCTAGATCTAATATGTATTTAAAGTTTGACTAACTAATATTTATAAAATACCTCTAGTTATTACATATACAATATATACAAATGATTCTAATTCTAATATATATATAATATATACATAATATGAATTTTAATCTAAATCCGTGAAAATCAAATGTAAATTGATTTTTTAAACAATAGTAAAACTATTGTTTAATTTTTATGATTTGTTTTCTTATAAAGCAAAATCAAATATCAAACTGTCTGATTGAAAACATAAATCATAGATAATATAAATTTTTTTAGGTACAGGAAGTTTCTGTATTCATTAAACTAATGAAATTAAACTAGCAAATTGACTTGTTATTGCATCCCATATTTGTTCAGTGTGTAGCATCCAATCTCCCTGTCTGATGAGGTAAACCCACAATAGATCCTGCAATTGCTTCTCATAAATGTGAAGCAATAATGATTGAATTCGAATGATAGAACATATAAGAGATATAATCACAACAATCTTGTCATTTCACAAGCAACCACGTTAAGATAAATCCTACTGCAAAAACTTGTGCATGAATGTCCAACAAATGATGAAGATAAATCTCTTAATCTTAGGTTTAAACAAAATGATTACTGTGTGTTAAATATTGAACATAAACATGGATAATATATATAAATTTATATCATACCAATCTATAGTAAACCACGACAGTGAAAGAAATCATAATTTAATTACAAATCAAAATAATCATGACTTGAATAAAAACACGATATGGAGAAGCTAAAGCTGTGACAAATATCATATTCTATTCAAGTCTGTAAATCATAAATCCATAGTTTTTGCCCCAGGAAGAGATGATATCATGTTTACAAAATAACATGCTTATATAGGTTCCAGGAACAAAATGTTTCCTATTGATAACATCAAATCTGTTAAAAAATGTGGGGGATGCAACCTCCTAGATTTTACTTGATATCAAAAACTAACAGCCTAATCTGTTTACTAAAAATATAAGGATGGTATGGCTAGGAGATCCCAAGAGTGCTTCATATCTCTTTGAAAATCATGAGTTCCTGTTAACAAATAAAATAATAATATTTTAGATGTATTTTCAATTAATAAAACAAGCAATCGATTTTTTCTAACTAGCTACAAAATCTGTAGCTAGTTGTAATAGCCAATGCAATCAAAACAAACTAATCTTAATCAGAAAAATAGTTTATTGAATCAAATCATATATCCTAACTTAAGAGTCACCAAATCGTGCTAAAATTAAACAAAATTATACCTCTGATCATGAAATCAAATCGAATCATGATGGTCGTAGCTGCTTCTACATTTTTTCTTTTAAATATCACATGTCCTGTAGATGTATAACTTGTTGGTAGACTAGTTGAATATCCTTTGGATTGATCAAGGGTTCACAGTAGGAGGTTGAGACACATGGTTGGATGGGTGATAGGGGTGTTGTGGGATGCTAATGCATAGGCCTGGAGAGGTCACAAATGTTTCAACACTTGCAAACAGACCAAAACGCTCCCTTCAGCCACAAAGAAAAACTGAGATTTGACCTCTAAAGGACGAGCTATATCTCTGGAATGATCCAATTTCTGGGGAAACCGCCTAACATGAAGGTAAAAGTGCTCATTTTGGTTTTGGGTTTTCAAGGGTTTGATCTAATTCAAAACTGTTTCCTCAGAATAGCTCATGCAAAAACGTGTCTCTGGCAGGCAATTACGAGGTTAGCTTAAGAGCTCTTCAGTTACTTCCAATTGCACAGACTGATCTTTTCCCTGCAGCCATCAAAGGTCAAGGCAAACTCTTGGGCAACTCTCATATTGAAACCCTTAAACTTTTGGATGAACAAAAACCAACCGTTCCTTTCTGAATCCTCTTTGGCATTATCATATGATAATAGGGTTTGACGCCATTAGGCTTGACCCTCACCACTGGAGCCATGCCAAATGGAAGGGAATCAACACACAACTCACAAGTAGGGTTTGGTAAAAAAACCACAGAGATATAGCCCCAAGCCTCATCAAAACAATGCTGTGACAATACAAATGGTGGGTAGAGGCGTTAATCACCATGTGTGGGAATGAAATCATGAAGCCCGAGACCATATAGAGCAGTAATAGCACGTTGTACTTCATATGACACCTTGGCATATGGGTACGTATAAGGATGTAAACACTTGAAAACCATAGAACGCACATTCATGACTTGATTACAAAGGTAAATGTATCAAATAAACATTGAATAATTAAAAGTTTTATGATTCAAAACCCCATTGATATCGATCGAAAATAAACGAATGGAGGTCTTTCACTTATGCAACCAAGGCATGTTTATAACCAAAAGGATCACAAACAAGGAGAGAAACATGCTCATAGAAAAAATATGACAATTTTATAATAAACCATAAGAGAAATTTCCCTTTAATCAAAAATTCAAAACCAAATGGTAATCCCAGCTGCGAGTTTTCATGCTTATAGTCATGAAAACAAAATTCAAAAAGACAATAGGGAGAAGCGACGATTTGCAACTGTCATCTCGGAAATTGTTCATGAAGAGTAATGAAATTTGATGACCTTGTGTAGGCAGCTATGCAGATTATTTAATAAAAATAACAATTGTATTATTGTTGCTAACAATGGCGACACGCTGGGAGAAGCAGTTATCTCTGCCAAGCGAACGATTTCAGATTAGGATAATCAGAAAAAACTTCAAATCGAAAACAACCAAAAAGTTGTCTGAACATCATTATCAATTACAATGCATTCCAGTTTCAGATTACTGTTATTTTAAAGAGACAAAAAATGACAACAATCTTAACAGAAGAGAGTCACGATATTAAAGTTAAAATCTTCAATATTGTTGACAGGGTCATTGCTACCAGCAGGCATCCATAGCCTCGATAGGGATGTCAATTATCCCACTCTGATATATGTATCCTGCCAAGAAGTTCTAGATCAGAACAAAGGACATTTAAGGTAAAAAAGAATCCATATCTGAGAATTTTCATATACCTGACATTGCTTCGCTGCCAACGGACCTGTTCAGTACCCCGACGAAGTTATCTTGGTGTCATGCATGCATTTACATGCTGCTAGAAAACCTGTTTAGTATCCTGACGGGTTTACAAGCACTTCCCACAGCTCTCTGAAGGTTTATTTAGTTTTAAATATTTTTTACTAGAGCAGGGTGATGCTGAAAATCCTGGTTCTTGGAAACATCTTAGTAAATTATAGACCTTGAAGAAATTTTCTTAGTTGTCCTTCATTAAGATCTAGAAATAGTTTGTTAATAAACCAACTTTCAAGAGCAGGGAGACATCTCTGATTTGTTCTCTTAAGGAATAGGGACAACGTAAAAATAATTTTTATGGATGATCGTGAGTACCTTCAGTTGCATATTGAAATCAAGAAACGCTTTTCAAACAACGAGTTATCTTTAACATGGCTGCAAACTCAGGAAAATATCACAATTGATGTTTAAACAACTTTCAACAATCATTTTAGGGGGAAATGTTTCTGTTCTCTTCGTCTGAGCTAGCCCATGATGTAGGCATGTGTTTTTCAAAAAGAAAGACTGATAAGGAAAATCAACCAGCAAAGAAAAATTGGAAAGCAAATAAATCCAAACAAAAAAAATATGTACAGAAGGTGTATCTGAAAACATCATGCAAAAAATCCCTTGGGAGACTGAAAGAAGGTAGAAAAATCTTGTTTGATGTGGAAGAAGTCCTACTTGTGGTACCTTGGGTTAGGGTTGATTCAGATTTATTTATCTCTTTACTTTCCATTTAATATTTTCATGACGATACTGCGTTTTTGAAAATAAATGTTCAACTAAAAGTAAATAAAAAAGGAACAAGTGGACTTCCCTGACAACAGTCATATTATGGTTCTCGTGGTGCACCCACTTGCGTTCATGACTGCATTATTACAAAGAGAAGTAGTGAGAAATAAAACTGAAAGAAAACCTATTCCTAAACCTACCCTAACTATTAAACAAATCAGAATACTACGTGAAGTCATGCTTCCAATGTAGCCATCGGAGTAACTCCAATCCTGCAATGGAAACAAAATCAGGCATTACTAATAAGAATGGTAACAGAAATGTATCACACTTACCTTCATAATCATCATCTAAAAATGAAGTAAGCATGATCTTACCATTTCCTTGAATATTCCTGTTGTACGAATCCTCTAGCCATTGTGCAATCTTGTCGTGATAAGGGTCATAATGGCATGGGTGAGTGTAAGCAAGTTTTAAAAAAATGTCAAGATTACGAGGAAATGAAATAACCATCAGCCAAGGTTGAAATGCCCCATCCTCCTGACAATTCTCTAAGTGTCCATTAATTTCTTCACATGGAGGATCTAAAAGAAATATGTCACGCCTACTTCCAAGATACTTAGGTAAAAAGAAAGTAAGCATAACTTTATCTTTATTATGAAAATTTGTTATATA
>JZKD02S1759893.1:348509-361622 GCA_000966675.3 Picea glauca | reverse complement strand
CTAAAATTAAACAAAATCATACCTCTGATCATGAAATCAAATCGAATCATGATGGTTGTAGCTGCTTCTACGTTTTTTCTTTTAAATATCACATGTCCTGTAGATGTATAACTTGTTGGTAGACTAGTTGAATATCCTTTGGATTGATCAAGGGTTCACAGTAGGAGGCTGAGACACATGGCTGGATGGGTGAGAGGGGTGCTATGGGATGCTAATGCACAAGCCTGGAGAGGTCACAAATGTTTCAACACTAGCAAACTGACCAAAACGCTCCCTTCAGCCATAGAGAAAAACTGAGATTTGACCTCTAAAGGACGAGCTATATCTCTAGAATGATCCAATTTCTGGGGAAACTTCCCACCATGAAGGTAAAAGGGCTCGTTTTGGTTCTGGGTTTTCAAGGGTTTGATCTAATTCAAAACCGTTTGCTCAGAATAGCTCACGCAAAAATGTGTCTCTGGCAGGAAATTACGGGGTTAGCTTAAGAGCTCTTTAGTTACTTCCAATTGCACAGACCGATCTTTTCCCTGCAGCCATCGAAGGTCAAGGCGAACTCTTGGGCAACTCTCAGATTGAAACCCTTAAAATTTTGGATCAACAAAAACCAACCATTCCTTTTTGAATCCTCTCTGGCATTATCATACAATAACAAGGTTTGGATGCCATTAGGCTCGACCCTCACCACTGGAGCCATGCCGAATGGAAGGGAATCAACACAGAACTCACAGGTAGGGTTTGGTAAAAAATCCACAGAGATATAGCCCCGAGCCTCATCAAAACAATGTTGTGACAATACAAATGGTAGGCAGAGGCGTTAATCACGTGCGTGGGAATGAAATCGTGAAGCCCGAGACCATACAGAGCAGTAATAGCACATTGTACTTCATATGACACCTTGGCATATGGGTACGTATAAGGATGTAAACACTTGAAAACCATAGAATGCACATTCATGACTTGATTACAAAGGTAAATGTATCAAATAACCATTGAATAATTAAAAGTTTTATGAATCAAAACCCCATTGATATCAATCGAAAATAAACGAATGGAGGTCTTTCACTTATGCAACCAAGGCATGTTTAGAACCAAAAGAATCACAAACAAGGAGAGAAACATGCTCATAGAAAATATATGAAAATTTTGTAATAAACCATAAGAGCAATTTCCCTTTAATAAAAAATTCAAAACCAAATGGCAATCCCAGCTGCGAGTTTTCATGCTTATAGTCATGAAAACGAAATTCGAAAAGACAATAGGGAGAAGCGATGATTTGCAACTGTCATCTCGGAAACTGTTCATGAAGAGTAATGAAATTTCATGAACCTGTGTAGGCAGCTATGTAGATTATTTAATAAAAATAACAATTGTATTATTGCTGCCAACATGACATTTGGCATAGGATTATCTTCCTTCATCTCTCTGCAATCTCGTGCTTTGTGACCAAGATTATTGCACTTGTAGCATGCAATATTTTGATTGATTAATGGGTCAAATGGATTATAATTTTTGTTGACAGGTCTATGAAAATTTCCATATCTATTATTTTCACTGTTCATGTATCTTTCGTATTTATTCCTTTCATTGATTCTACAATTGATTTCCTTGTGTCCAAAATTTCCACAAGTATAACACTGTCCAATATTTTTTTTTGATACATGGGATTAAGTTATCTTCGTTGTGGTGTGGTCCATCTGGGTTCATGATCTATTCTTTTGTAGTTATCTTCATAATGATTTCTTTCATACCTGATGGGAGAGGATCTTATTGATGTCTCATTCCTTCTGAATTCTGGTATTCTATCTTATTGTTCAGCTTGCTCTGGAGTGTTGGTTTCATCCTTTTCATATTCCTTCTCTTTTTTTGTTGTCTTCAAACTGTCATTGTATCCTAGTCATGTCTTATCGTTTGGAGATCTTTGAATGCTAAGGATATCATCTAATTTTTCAGTGCTTCTTTCAAACTTCTTCAAATTTTATATTGTCAATAGTAGCTCATGTTTTGTGTGATCCAATTCTGCTTTCAATTTCTCATAATATTCTAATTGTTCCTTCAATCTATCAATGGTCTTTTCAATCTTGTGATTCTCTTCTTTAAAACTACTAAATTCACCTTTTAGTATTTTGTTTGTGTTTCTAAGCTTTCTATTTTCAGTTTCAACATGCTTCAACTTTTCAATATTCTCATCTTCTTGTTCACTCTCTATGTTGTCTTTGTATCCCCAAAAGGAATCAAAGATGGTTTCTTCATATGAATATTCTTTAGAAATGATTTATTATTCTTTATAACTCTTGTGATCATCATGTTGGGTTATGAAGAGGACTTCTCCTCCATCATTATCTTCTATGTCACTCTCATCTAAGGAGATGCCATCATCCTTGGAATAGAAGATCTTTTTATTGTTGATAATTCTCTTTTTATAGTATCATATTTCAACAATATGTCATGTTCTACCATAGTTAAATCATTTGAGAGGAGACTTACCTTTGTATCTGTCGGTTCCCTTCTGGATCCTTCCTACGAAATTTGTTATTTCTTCATCAAGGTCGTTATCCTTGTATTTTGTATTCTTTACGGATTTAAATTTTGCTTCATTGTTTGGCTGGTCACTTTCTGTACCTGTCCTCATTTCATATGCTATAAGAGACCCATGTAATTCATCCATTGTAATTTTGGTCAAGTCCCTAGTTTATTCAATGGCGAATACATTAACATCATACTTCAAGAGAAGTGATCTCAACACTTTTTGTACAACTAAGGATTCATTGAGATATTCACCTAATCCTATGATAGAATTAACAACTTCATCAACTTTGAGCAATAGGCTGCAATATCTTCCTTTTCATCCATCTTCAAATTTTCAAATTCTACTCTATGTCGTTGAATCTTGACCTGCTGAACTTTTGGATCACATTCATAGATACTCTTGAGTTTTTCCCATATCTCTTTAGCAGTGATGTAGCCCAACACTTTGATAGCAATGGTTGGTGCAAATTCTCCTAGAATAACATTTATGGCTTTCGAATTACAACTCATAAGCTTCTTCTCATTTGGATCGGTTGGATAATTCTTTGGGATTACATAGCCATTTACAACTGAGTACCAAATTCCTACTCCCAAAGTTGTTAGGTAAGTTTACACTCTATCACTCCAGTATGAATAATTGCTTCCATCAAATCATTGAATCCCATTTGGAATTTTCTCATGGTCATCCATATCAACTTAGGATTTTTTTTCCAATGGTTAAACTGTTCTGAAAGCAACCCGCTCTGATACCAATTGTTGGAAATATTGAGAGTGGGGAGAATTGGTATTTAGAGAAATTAGTATTTTTGAACTTGTAATTCATTCAAATCATGTATTCGATTTATATCCAATCATAAATGAAGAATATCCAATGAACAATGAATAATAGTATACGAGATACACCAATACACCATACACAATATATAATAAGTAATCATGTATTATTGTTCAAAGGAAGTAATGACTTCCAAAGGTAGCTACAACTTCCAAATATAAAGGGAGGGATAAAACTCCAAAAGGAAGATACAATCCTCAAAGATCAAGAGAGGGTTGACCTCTCTATCCTTTCCCCTTCCTTCCACCCAATAATATATGAGAGATAATAAAACTTTACATTAAATTATCACCATCAACCAACCATGACATAGAACCTGGTAATGCTATCTGAGACTTCTTCAACTTCTGCAATTCTTCACTTCTTGGAATAATCTAATCCTATAGCTGATATTACTCAACGTATTATTTGAAACATCTCCAAGTTTCACTCCTTGAATCCTCATAGAAAAGGAGTTATAGATAAAATGATAGACCTTATTCAATTATAGCTTATTCAGGAGAGTGAAATTATATAGCATGCCCCACGCTTAATATTTAACACCGGATTCTTAAATTTGGACACAAGAAACTAAATACTGTACTATTTCCAATTCAATTGGTCTCACTTCATTTGGATTCTCTATGAAGATATTATGACTAATTTACTTGTAACACCTTTGTATGACTAGCTTCAGAACTAGTCAAAAACCCTATCTTCCACAGAGTGTATCTCAAAAATTATAGTGAATAAAGAGAGGAAACATTTACCACATGTAACTCGATATGCCTTCTCAATAACCTCCAAATTTCACCATATGATTCATTCTAGAAACAAAGTTATAGGAAAACTGGTAAGATGACCTATAAATAACATACCTTAGAACACATAAACAAAATACTTCATCCTCCCTTGAAATTCAGCCTTCTTTACTTCATATTTCCTCAGAAATGCAACTTATATCTCCTTGATCATTAATAAACTTGTGTGTATTGAAAAATAAATGTATAATGAGATGTGTTTATACCCTTTATGTCATTTCCTTTTAACATTAGGGCTGCTATGTAGTTTCTTCTTCAATTCTCATTGTCATCTTCAAAAAATCATTTCTCCTCAATTGTGAGGATCCACATGACGTGCCACATACCATCGGAAGTGGCATGAATTATACTATCCATGAATGGGTGTTGTATCTACATGTGTAATTTCTTTCATGTCTATCTACTTCTATCAACTGTGGGGTCCAAAAGCCAATGGATAGGGTTGACATCAATGACTACAACCAATGACTAGGGTTGACATCAATGACAACAACCAATATTCCAACAAATCACCCCAACTTGGTTGAATTATTCAAAGAATGGTGGAATGAAGACAAGGATTTCACATAGAAGGAAAACATGTTATACCCGATACAATACTTCAAACAAACTTACTAGTTGTTGGCATCAATGATTTTCATGTTGTACGGAGAAGAAACATGTATGCATTTTAGGTTGGAATGGACACCATTAACCTACTTTTTGGCCGACGTAGGGAAAGCATTCAACCAAGTGAAAATAATTTCAGTCAACAGTTTTCAAGCCGCTAGACAAGCTCCAGGACTAAATAAACTAGGCTTTTACATGTCCTTGTATTTAATAGATGCAATATGTTCTTAAATTTGTTTTCTTGAAATGGGATAGGACAAGAACCCCGACTTACCTCCTATTCATGTTTATTTCTATGAATTATGATATAGTAATTATAAGAAATATCTCTATGACATATGTGACCATTCCATGGAACCCTTATTTTATGTCATATATAATAAGAACCCTCATAGACTATCTCAAGGAGCTATTAAATCCATCAAGGAAATAGGATATTGGTATATGAGGAAATATTTTACCTTTATCTTAATATTTAGTTTTGCAAATGCCCCACATATGCTCCCCAAATATGTCCCTGAAAAGCTAATTGGCAGGGAGATTTCTTACTGGAAAATTGATGAATGGATAATTGCATTCTCAGCTACAAATTCCAAAAGGATTTGGTCAAAATTTCCCATCAAAGTGGGAAGGTTCACCATATTGAACATCCCTCATGCCAAAAAAGAGGCTACAATCCGAAAGGTAATTTGTTAATGCATAGGAAAAGGTAGGAAAAATATCCAAAACATGTTTTTAGGGATCATATGAAACATATGGGGCTAATACACCCTTTTGTGCATGATGCAAATACTTCAGAGGACATTTTCCAAGGAGCCTTGGTTTTTGAAGAAGCATTAACCTTAATTTAGGATGGAGTAGGGAGTGTAAAATTATTATTGGAAGAGGAAGAAAAGAGGAACAAAACCAAGGAAATGTGGGAACAGTTGATGGCCATTGAAAATGAATGAGAAGATGAAAGAAAGAAAGGTCATATTTTTAAAGAAGAAGAATGACTTAAAAGATATTTGGAAGCAGAATAAGGTTCAAAATCAGGGATAAATAGAAATAAGAATAAACCAAACAAAAGGAGGATGAAATAAAAAATCATAAATAAGAAGAAGAAGCCAAGAGGAAAACAAAATAAGATATGGAAAAGGTATAAATGGAGGAAATGAAAAAGAGGGAGATAGAGGAAAAGATGAAAAAAGAAGAAGAAACCCAAAAGGATGCACATGAAGAAAAAAATAAAAAGGAAGAAGAGAAGAAGAGGAAATAAGAGGAGGTGGTAGAGGCAGAGAGACAAAGAAAGAAGAAGATTTAAGAAGACAATGATAAAGAATCCAAGTCTAGCATTTTCAAGGGGATTACACTGCTTAACTCACATATCAACCCCTATACCCCATTGATCACAATACCAATATGGTTTTACTATTACTATCAATTGATGGAGTTTGATTATGCTGTAGTATCCTTAGGAGAATATTTTTACAGCAAATAAAAAAGGGGAATTGAGAAAAAGGTCTGCTAAAAGAAAAAGAGTAGAAGACACTCCCACTAGGGAATCATCTGATATAATAATATCATGTAACTTGGGGAAATACCCCAAACTCAATTCCATCGATATATATTTATCCCTAAATTATTTTTCAACAAAAAACTCATTCATTGTCAATGAGCTAAATTCTACACTAGACAATTATAAAGAAATAGTAGTAGAACTGGAGGAGAAATTGAGGTTGTAGAAAGTCTAGTCAGTGGATGATTTCATAAAACAATTACTGGGACTGATCAATTACATAGAGATGAACCAGAGACCCTAAAAAATTCACACTCACAAGAGATGGAAAAACTAATAACAGAGCACCAAGAGAAAGTTACCCTCTCCGAGAAACAAAAGTTGAAAATAACTGAATATGGAGAAAAAAATTAGAGGCTTGAGAAAAATTGAAGGAAAGCAAGAAAAAAATACATGCTCTGGAAAGCGCAAAGGAAGACGCCAAAAAAGATAATAAAGAGTTAAGGGAAGAATATAAAATATTATTTTCCCTATTGAATGTGATCCAAGATTACCAAGAGGAAATCATTAGGCTATTTGATTAGTTGAATGAACTAAAAAACCAATACATTGTGACAAATCATGTATTTGATAAGATAACTTATTGGCAAGGTATACACAAGGAGACCCCTACAAACGAGTTGTTAGAGAAATTCAAAATGCAAGTCATGGAGGAGGTCACTCAAGAAGGACCTAGAAAACTAAGGATAGTAGAGGTAGATGATAATAGAGATAACAATAAGTAGGCTATGGAGTAGATAACATCTGCACACAAAGAAATTTTGAGTCAATACTTAATATATACAATCAAACAAGATTCAAATGCAAATGATTTTGTTAATGAAATCCACAGGGAACTCAAAAGAGAAGATAATGACCAAGTGTATGATGGAGAGTTGGATTTAGGAAAAATTAAGCTAAATAAACTGGAAGAAATAACCAAAGCATACAACTCATGGATTACATATGTAGAAGATTTGGCTTCAAAGAAATATTCATGATTTTTGTATAATGTTGATTTCTTTGTTGCATTTGAATTGCATATAGGACATAGGTAGTTTAAATGATCAGATGTAACTGTCATCTTGACAATTACATAATGTAAATAAAATCTCTTATTCTATAAAAGAGAGAGATCCATAGAAGAGATGAGGAATTTTTCCCATTTAGCATCGGATGGTATTATTATCTATGATTAAATAAATAGCAGAAGTTATTTTTGAGAACCATGAATGTTTTCAATTGTGTATAGGACTATTCTACATATGAATTTGTTGTGTAAGTTTCCTAAGTAATATATCATATGAACTGTTTATTTGAGATGCTTATTCATTTATTGTTACTAATGGATGCAATGGTGGTGTTATAGGAATAATCAGTAACTATTTATGGTTATTATCTTTTGCACTATTGTTTAATTCTGTTACTATTGACAAGAACTATTTCTATAGTCAGTAGCATGATATTTTATTGTATCTACATTGTTATAAAGGTTCATGATCATGATAGGTTAGAAATAGAGTAGAATAGATAGTTTTGAGTCTCTTTTTAGTAGTTAAATTTAGTTTTAACAAGAATTCTTTGGAGGAAAATTTGTCCTCATTTTTGTAATCTAAATTCTTAAGTGCCAACTAGGCCCACATATTAGTTGTAATTTTTCATCCCAAATGAGAGCGAGTCTAATTGGAACTCTCCATTGAGCATTTTCCCTTACCTACTTGACATACCATTTGGACCCGTCAACACCTTCAAGGCATTGCTTGATCTTTAGTAAAGTTTCACATCTAGTAAATTATTCTTTGATGTGATTCACTTTTTTCCACTTTTCCATTATGATGTATTCCTAGAATCTATTCCACAAATCCCTCTAACCATTTTTTCAAATCCTTTCATTTTCATAGTACTATAGTTGTGCAAAATCATCCATCATTCCTCCAAGAATGTGTGTTTATGGTTCTTCTAAAGAACATAATTGTAATGCCTAAAATTTGTTGGAAATTAAATTCATCAAGTTCTCTAATCTTACTAGGCCCCAATGACCATCATATTTTTGTCCTTATAATTTTTTAAACACATAAAAAAGGCCCGAAACTTGTCTTAAGAGGTGGATTCTAAGTAATTTCCAACAAAAGGAGATAACCACTAACCACTAATAATAAGGTGTGGTTTTTAGTTTTGAAGGAAAAATTACATATTTTCCTTCTCAAATTAGTTAAGGATTTACTTCTTGAAATTTTAGAGCTGATCCATAATACCATAACTATCCTCTAAATATTGCATTATTTTCATATCTTTAGAATTCCTTATTAGTCCCTACCTAGGAATATTAGTAATCGGCTTGTCATCATTCTTATTAGTCTGTGCAAAAACCAATGCATTTTTTAATATGTTACCTGTCACACATCCAAAAATAAACTCATAATTTTTTTTCTTTTTATGATCTAATTTAATATCTCTAAAATCGTGCAAGGAGGGTAGTTTATATACAATATTTAAAAATCCTTGTGGGTCATAGTCCTCATACTATGTTGTTGTATACATTTTGCTAATAATGATACCAATTTTTGAAGTTAAAGCTTAAGGTAAAGTATCTAATTGATCAACACATATTTACTTAAGTTAGGAGATTTCTATAAAGCTTGTAGTAAACCCTTTTGTTCTATAGTAAGCAATTAAATCATGTTACAACCCCCAATTCAAGTTCTCAATGGAAACTTAGCATTTATGGTTTATTTCCATATACAATCTATGGTAATTTATTTGAGTCTCTAAATAGGTCGAGGTACTCATAACCCTCGTACCTGAAAGTTACACTTGTCTTATTTAAAATTCCTATGATATAAGCATATTTTATCCACCTATGTACAAAAATTAAGTCATTCTTAACTAAAGTATGCTACTTTCAAAGTAATACTTTACTTCATGGAAGAGGTTGGTGCGTATCATCGGACTCTTAATTTGGGAAATGTAGGGTTGGATCGCCATCGTTCAAAGGATACAAGTGTCCACGAGATATTTTACCAACTGTTTGAAAGGTACATTTTTGAAATATGTGAGGGTTTTGTTTTATTACCACTTGTTCCAACATTCTGACCCGAATTCTTCTCCTTGCGTCTACTTTGTAGCAGAATGTGTATCTTGGTGCGTTAACACTACTCCATGTGTCCTTTCATACTATAAGCCCTCGCTCTATAATTTCTTTATGTAGCCCATACACTCTTTTGTACCCAACATTCGAAATCTTTGCACCCGATATTCTGTGGTATTCTCTTTAATAGTTATTAGAATTATTCTCTTCAAGGGTGTTAAATATAATGTAACCTCAACAGTCTGACTATACACTGCCAGTTGTCCTGGCCAGTTGTACTTTCTATTCTTGATTTGCTTGAGCCTATTTAGCTCAGCTATTTCCCATTGCATTGTAACCTCTTCAATTCTTCATACATTCTAATATACTGTTTTTTGTTCTATTCTTTCTCTCTGCATTTCTTGCTTCACAATTTATCATGGTATCAGAGCTTCAACAGTAAGCCTCTTCACATAGGCTGGAGAGCAACACGATCCTCACAGTGCAGAGCTTCACGGATCTTGAGAGCACGCGACACAGTATTTTCACACGGATTGGAGAGGTGTCTATCATACTCTTGAAAGATACTCACAGGAAACTTCCATGAGAAAGATGTTCACTCATATGCTCAAAGATCAGCGTAAGAAGCTCATGCGACAAGGCATAGCGTACAACGCTTGAAAGATTGAGGAAGAAGAAAGTGCAGAAGAAGAAAATTTAAAGAATCTTGTAATTTTCAAGAATCATCAAAGATTTACGAAGGAGACTTGCAGGAGGAAGGAACTCTTGAAGAATTCAAAGAATCGTTCAAATTCGCTAAAGATTCCTGTAGAAGGCAGAATCGTTTAAAGATTTACGGAAAATCACTCAAATCTGTCAAAGATTGTAGCAGAGAATAGAGAACTCGTGAAATTCTTTCAAATCTTTGAAAGATTCATGAATTTTTCTTCCACAGACGAAAATCCTTGCAAAGGCAGTAAAGAACGCGTCTCATGTGCAAAGAACAACCATTAAGGTCGTAAGATTCATCCTGCGAATGGATCCGAAGTGGGAAACCAGTTCAGAAGGGATGAAGAGAGCGCGGAAAAGGCGAAAGAATTTCAACCGTTAGATATTGCGTAGAGGACCAACAACCATTGGATCAGCAAGAAAGTGCACGAGGTTTAGTTCTTTGGAGTGCACAAGAGACATTTCAGACTTGTGAAGTCACGAAATCGCGACATCATCTGGAGCACCCATCAAGAAACACGTGGTGAGATCTCGGCATTTCGCTGACTCGCAAGGTGTAAAGGTCAGAAGAGTGTCGTGATAATTCGTGTCGCGAAATCACGAGTCATTCTCGATCGTTGGATCAAGAAATATCGTGAGTCGTTGATCTTATCCTATTGCAAAATCGAGAATTGGGAGTTGGACGAGCAAAGAAGACTACTCTCCAAAACTCCAATATGCAAAATCCTGTCATCAAGAATCGTGAAATCCTGAGAGGATTCTGAGCCGTCCATCTCAGAGGACAGGTGGCAATAGATCCAAGTGCTTTCAAATCGGCATATCGGATTTCGCAGTTTTGAAAGACCATCGCAAAAAGAGATCTAAGCTCACAAAATCGTGATTCATGAAATAGCGATAAGATCACAGTCGTCCATTTGTTCGGACACGTGGCGAACATCGAGGAAACCGTCGGCGTTTAGGTAACCGGGGTTTTCAAGTTGGCAGAAACTTTGGAGTCACGAAATTGCGAAATGATGAGGACCGTCCATCTTGAGGGGATGCATGGCATAAATCCAAGGACTCGGGAAAAGTCCCGAAAAGGAAAGGGCCATCAGCACATCGGGATTCGGCGTTTCGCGAATCCTGAGAACAAGAAGCACGAGCATTTCAGAACTGTGAAGTCTAAAATCTCGATAGGAGGAAAGCTTCGTTTTGGGGCCCAACTAGCGTCATATTTTCAAAACGAGGGATTGGGATTCTCCACGGTGAAACCCCTGAAGCAGACTTGAGCCGTCCATCTGTTGGGACATGTGGCGGAGATCAAAGGAATCGGGAAAGTCCCGAAAGGAAAGAACCATCGACAAATCGGAGATCGGGGAATCGAGGAGTCAGAAGAGATCGTCATCAGGGTTCACAAAGTCCTGATTCATGATATCCCGATAAGATCTGGGCCGTCAGATCACAGGAATATCTCGACCGTTGAATTGTCCAAAGGCAAATCTCGGCATTTCGACAAATTGACAGACAAAGAACCGGAAAAACCTGTAGCGCTTTAACACAAGGCACGTGGTCACATTGCACCATGACAAAGGCAAATTCAAGGCTGATAATCTCTCATCGCCAATCGACATTTCAGCGATCGGAGGTAAATACGAAATTTCCCTCTATTTTTTCTGCAATTTTTTTTTTTATGGCGTCGTCTAGCAATTTAGGACCAACTCAGGGTCCGATTCTTCTGGGAAATAATTACGAGTTTTGGTCTCTTCGGATGAGATCCTTCTTGCAAGCACAAGAGTGTTGGGAACCAGTGGATCTTGGATATGTGGAACCGGATCCAACAACCCTTTTTTCCATGACAAATCCACAGAGAATTGCTCAGGCAACACTGAGGAACAAAGAAAATAAAGCTAAATTTTGGATTCAAAATTTTGTGGATGACTTGATTTTCTCAAAAATCACAGGCGCTAGTACTTCCAAACAGGCCTGGGACATCCTTAAATCTTCCTATCAAGGAAATGATAGGGTCAAAATAGTTAAACTGCAAACCTTGAGGACACAATTCGAGACTTTAAGAATGACAAAGTCTGAAAATGTGGATCGGTTCATGACCAGAGTCATGGGCATCGTGAACTAGATCAGATTGATTGGTGAAACCATCACTAATCAACGCATTGTTGAGAAAATCCTCAGAAGTTTACCCAAGAAATTTGAAATGGTTGTAACAACAATCCTTGAATCCAAGGATCTGTCAAGTTTTTCAACAAAGGAATTAATTGGTTCTTTGGTGACACATGAGACTAGACTGCATCTCATAGATGAGTCAATCTCCAATGCTTTCAAAACTCAATTCTCCTTCAGCAAAGGGAGAGGCGGAGGAATAAGCAGAGGTCACCAAGGAAGAGGGAGCAATCAAAGTAACCCTCACTCCAGTGGAGGTAATAGACAACAGTATTCGAATCAATATTTCCAAGGTCAAAGAAAACAGCAACAAAATCAACATCAAACTTTCCAGCCTCAAAGAGGCAGAGGGAGAAGGTCAAATGAAAAAACAAGCATACAATGTTATTACTGCAAAAAGTATGGGCACTATGAATCTGAATGAAAGAAGAAGTAAGCAGATCAGCTCTCAGGCAGAGCACATGTGTCAAATCACACGGGAGAAAACTCAAGAGGTATGTTTCTTTCATGCCACAAGACTGAACAACAACCTAAAGATCTATGGTTGCTGGACAGTGGATGCAACAATTACATGATAGGTAACAAATGATTACTTTCATGCATTGATTCTTTAATCTCATATGATATTACACTTGGAAACAATTATCTAGTCAAAGTTCAAGGAAAAGGAACTATTCTATTCGTACTAAACGGAATGTAAAGAAAGACATAAACAATGTCTATCATGTTCCAGATCTAAAACATAATTTGTTAAGTGTAGGACAGCTCATTGAACATGGCTATAAGGTACTTTTTGAGGGAGCATCTTGCAAAATATATGACAAATACCCCAGCAGAAAATTGATTTCTGAAA
>JZKD02S1759893.1:305681-318352 GCA_000966675.3 Picea glauca | reverse complement strand
TTTAGGGGTTGGCAATCGACCATATGGTTATCACATGACCAGGATCTAGAGAATAAGGAAGTGGGCACCTAACACTTGGCCACATGTGCCATCCATATGACCAGGAGCCCAGAGAATAGGGGTGCACCCAATGCTTGGCAGAAAGTGGTTTTTAAACATTAGAAAAGGGATTTTTATTATTTTGGGGCCCTTTTTAATGGGAGTTTTCCCATTTTTTAAGGATTTGGAGCCCAGATTGAGGCCAAATATTGGGGAGAAGTTGGGATCTGATTCCCAACTCAAAATTTATTTAAACCAATCCTTTTTGAAAGTTTAGAACAATTGAATGATGCCAATTTATAGAGAGTAATCCATTTTTATGCAGGGAAACCGTAAGAGTAGCAGAGCTTTGGAGGCCATTTATGGGAGTTCTACTCCACCTTTTTCTGTTTCGTCTATTGCATTGAGTTCCTGAGATACATAAGAACATTATTGTTTCATTCAGAGAACAAATTGATGTAATTATGATGTACTTTTAAAGAATTGAAGATTAATAAGAAAGCTTCCCCCACTGAAGACAAGCCCAAAGACATAGGCAAATTTGTCCAACTCCGTTAACACGTTTTATCATTATGGTTTGTTGTTATTAATGCTCATTTTCAGTTCTGCATTCTTTATGATGGCTACAACATTCTTTCATTAAATCTCCTTCTTCTTCTCTTTAAATTATAAATGGTAAATCAACTCATGCAAAATAATTAACCAAGTCATTTAAAAGATCATTTCAGATCAAGTGGTATCAGAGTAGGTTGACATTTGGTTGTTTTGAGTATGCATGATTACCAAGGAAAAGTTAAGTTGTGGTGAAGGAAATCTTGTAGAAGGATATCCTGATATTGAATCAAGAAAAAGGACATCTCAAAGTGAGAAGATGGCATCTGAAGAAGGATTTTCTCAACACGAAAGAGAGTTTCAAAGAACTTTCTTTGCAATGTCGGAGATGATAAAAGTATTGTATGATGATTACTTGGAATGGAACAATCATGTTCAAGGGGAATCTTCAAATCAAGAAAAAAATGAAGAAGGAGAGGACCCTCCTTCACCTCCTCCTTCACCTCCTTCATCTCCATCTTCTTCTTCAAGTACAAGTTCAAATCCTACTTCTGCAAGAAAACATTCTCATAAACATAATCCCGACATGTCATTACTTAAACTTGATGTGAAATTCAAGTTTCCCATGTATAATGGAGAAGCCAATGCTGAGAAGATTGATAACTGGGTCAGACAGATGGAGGTACATTGCAGTGTGCAACAAATCAATGATGAGGCAACCAAGATCAAATTGGCATCACTTCATCTTGCAAGCACAACACTCATCTGGTGGCAGAGTAAGTTGCAACATGGTATTCAACAAATTGGTAATGTATTTCCATCATGCCAAGATTTTATTTTTGCACTTAGAAAATAGTTCTATCGTTTGGGGTATAAGGAGAAGGATTTAATTGAATGGAAAAGTCTTAGATTAAGAAAAGAACAATTGATGCAAGAATACATAGATGAATTTTGTAAGATGGCTTTGATGTTAAATATTCCATCACTTACATAAGAAACCCTTATGAAGTATATAGGATGTTTTCCTGCACATATTCATAATACTTTGTTTATGTTTAGACCTACTAATATTGATGAGGTTTTTGTTCAAGTGACATATATTGAAGCAGGAAAAACTAGAGTTGGTGTATCGGGGGAATCATCTTCAAAGAAAGAAGGCAAAGGAAAAGGGAATGTGAAGAAATAAAACTCAACAATAGTCAAGGAAGAGAAGCTTTCTTGCAAGCATTGCAAGAAAGAAGGGCACAATGATGAACATTTCTGGCAATTGCACCTAGAGAAGAGACCAAAGTGGTTCAAAGAGAGGAAAGGGAGGCAAAAAATTGCGGTAGGAGCACATCCAACATACTTGGGGTCAGATTCAGGTGATGATCTACTAAAATCACAACAGATGGTTTGTTAGGTAAAATCGGTGATGGTTATGTTTCTAGAAGTAAATTGTTTCATATAAGGGTCATTATGAAGCATACCAAGATTGACACTTTGTTAGATAGCGGATATCAAGATAACTTAATTTCAGAAGAAGTGGTTAAGAAATTGGGATTAAAAGCTAAGATACATCACAAACCCTACTCACTAAATTGAATAAGCAAAGATTACAAATTGCCCATAACAAAGCAATGTGTCATAAATTTTGTAATTACATCTAAGTTTTTGGATGAGGTAATATGTGATGTGGTGCCGCTAGAAACATGTGGAGTGGTCTTAGGAAGCCCTTATTTATATGATCGCAAAGCAATCTTCTTCAGGGAACATAATCAATATCACTAAACTAAAGAAGGGATAAAATATGTTGTGCATGATCATCATATCAAAGGGAATAATTCTCTTTTTACAATGGAACAATTAAAGAAGGAAGATTATGGAAGCAATACACCTATGATTGTACCAGTTGATCTTAAGAAAAAAATTAAAATGGTCGTAGCATGTAGATCTAGCCATGCTTTGCTTCAAGATGGGTTTTTGTCATTCAAGCTTGTAAAGAAGAACATACATGTTGGTTCATTTTCAATCATGTTTTTTATATAGTTATCGTTGCTAATGTTTTCTACATGGATGATAGTGGGTTCAGAAATATGTGAACAAATGCAAATGGCTAACAATATATGTTCAATTATCATGGTTTTGTTTCAATTGATTATGATGCGACAAGTGCACATGAAAAATTTTATAGACAAAGGAAGAGTGGAGAGGCCTATCCTGCACTTGATGTCTAGTTAATATCCTTTTGGAGGACCAAAAGGTCTCAATGGGGAGGTGTGATCCAAATGAATCCAAAAAGGCCAATAATTCAAAGTTCTTGGATTCAGACTAAACCAACATCATCACGTAGTGATCTTCATGCATATTCTAACAATATATTCTTTTTCAAAAATGGACTCCGTATGCGAAAGATATTGCGACTTGAAGTTATTCCCAAACATGCAAAAAATCAAAGTCAAAGTCAATAGTCCATACTACTAACGTCAACAGTACGTCAGCATGACACATGGAAGATGATGTTAGCATGATGACCTGGAAGCACTAGAGGATGACATGTGACATGCATATTTAGTGTTTTCAGGAGCTTATGTGGTAGACATGTGGACTGTACAGACATTGATGTGGCAGTCCGTACGATGACGTGGCAGGTATGGATAGTGACATGTGGCAGAGTACAGACGTGACGTGGGCTAGTGAAAACATAACACATGGTTGTACGGATTGATATTTGGCATCCTGAGAACAAAACATGTGGCAGGCGACTGACTAGGAAGATGAGTTGTCGGGTGAATTTGTTGGTGACCTGTCAAGTTTGGTCCAGTGATATAGCACCAAGTGACCCAATCATAGGGTGCCATGTGGGACCCTGGATCAGGCCAAACGTCCAGGGTCAAATAGCTAAACATCCTTCGAGGGATTCAAACTGAATACCTCCACATATGGAAATGGTCTAACAGACCTCTGCTAACCAAGAATTCAGAGGGGTGTGGCTTAACTCCACTACCACCACCCTCTGTTTTTTTATTGATATGCATCATAGGTTGGGAAATGTAGTGCCTGATCGGTAGGGATAGCCCACTGACCAAAGCGCCTTCTAGGTGACCAAGAGCAAAGGATCGAGGGACGAGAACCAAGGACTCGATGTGTTTGGGGGCTGACACTCAGCCATATGGTTGTCACATGACCATGATCCGGAGGACAAGGGCACGGGTACCTAGAACTTGGCCACATGGTCCATCCATATGACCACTGACCAGTAGCCCAAAGAATAGGGGTGCACCCAATACTTGGAATAAAGTGTTTTTTAAACATTAGAAAAGGTATTTTTATGATTTTTGCGCCCTTTTTAATGGGATTTTGCCCATTTTTTGAGGATCTGGAGCCCATATTGAGGCCATATCTTGGGGATAAGTTGGGATATGATCCCCAAATCAAAATATATTTAAAACAAGTCTTTTTGAAAGTTCAGAACAATATAATGAGGCCAAGTTGTAGAGAGTAAGCCATTTTTATGTAGGGAAACTAGAAGAGTATCAGAGCTTTGGAGGCCATTTCTGGGAGTTCTACTCCACCTTTTTCAGTTCCCTCTATTGCATTGAGTTCTTAAGGCAGATAATAACATTGTTGTGTCATTTAGAGAATAGATTGACGTAATTGTGATGTACTTTTGAAGCATTAAATGTTAATAAGAAAGCATCCCTCACTCAGGACATGCCCGGAGACATAGGAAACTTTGTTGAACTCTGTTAACAAGTTTTGGCATTATGGTTTGTTGTTCTTAATGCTCATTTTTAGTTCTGAATTCTTTATGATGGATGCAACATTATTTCATAAAGCTCCTTCTTCTTCTCTTTACATTCTCAATGGTAAATCAACTCATGCAAAATACTTAACCAAGTCATTTAAAAGATCATTTTGGATCAGGGCAGGTGAATCAATATTAAAAATATTTTACCAATTTATCTCTTTACCACTTTAAATATTCATTATATGATCTAATGCATATAATCAACACAATAACATAGTACACAGATATTAACGTGGAAACCCAAAAATGGGAAAAATCATAACACTTTCTTTAGAAAATATTGTAGGCACCAACCTACTATTTCAATGCTTTCATGTGCCAACCTACAAGAGACACCTATCTCTTTGACTAAGCACCAAATTACTAACTATATTTGCAGGAAACAACCTGCAAGGGACACCAATCCCCTTGGTTGAGAACCAACTCAGCAGTAGAGTTTGTAGGCACCAACCTGCTTGATGCACCAATCCCCTCAAGCTGACAACAAAACCAAATTATATCTTCTTTTATTATTTTATTGTATCTTTAGACTTCTAAGCATTAGGGATTCTTGAGCATACTCTTCCTTTTGGTTCTGTAACCTCAGGGATCCTCACTCTTCCATTCTTTTCTCATTCTAGACCATATAACCTCAACTTGCTTTCCCTTATGTCCTTATCCTTCCATTTTCTCACCTTGAGAACCTTATATCTCACCCCTTCCTCACGTCACCTTCACACACTTGTTATCCCTCCTAA
This sequence comes from Picea glauca, assembly GCA_000966675.3. Lineage (NCBI taxonomy): Eukaryota > Viridiplantae > Streptophyta > Pinopsida > Pinales > Pinaceae > Picea > Picea glauca. The sequence goes on along the minus strand of JZKD02S1759893.1, from coordinate 313,234 downwards.
GAACCTATGATCTCTTCACCTTTCTCACATCTCACTTCCATCACACCTCTTCATGCCTCTTAATATGATTTGGACATTATAATTTATAGGATTCATGCTCTCATGGATTAGTCCACATACTCAAATTATATCCATGTAGTCAGCTCCATATATATTTACCTCTTCCTCAAATGGAGCCATAAAAATGTTTACCAAAACAATTCTCAATATTCTTATGTTGTATGTGATATGTTCACTAGTCCTCAATGCTTAGCCACCCTCTGATCTGGGTTTCCATTGAATTTCCATCGTTTATTTGCAATCATGTTTATTGGGACCATTGGGGTACCAAGACACTCAAACCCACTTCAATGCTTAGTAATCGTTAGATTAAACCAAGATTAAATGTGGAACATTGATTTGTGATCTCATTCCTCCAATATTGAGACCATCATATCACCAAGATAAATCTACAATACTTTAATTCACAACCACCATCCGATCAACTCCTCATATAAATCTCGACCATTGTTTTATTCATCGGGACCACTTAGATGATGATCGTCATCATCATCCACTCATTGATCACTCCACTCCTACTGACCTTTATAACTAACGGTCAATATCTTCTCTAATCAGGCCTTCCAAGAGATCTATGACTCTTGTTGGTTCTTTTGAGTTTCTTTTCATTGTCGTAAACTTCTTTATCAAAGTATAGCCAAGTATAACTTACACTACCTCGATGAAAAAATAGATGTTGGGTCTGGGCATCTAACATGTCCATAAGACCACAAGCTAGACCCAAGAGATTAACATCATCATTGACTCCTTGGTGTATCAATGCACTACTCGGTTCAAATAGTACAATTGATGTGTTAGGCTCTGATGATACTAGACCTGGACTCTAAACTTTCATTTTAATAGAAATTTTCCACATGCCCTCTTCCCAAACTTTTGATCTGGTTTTGCCTTGAGTATATCTTCATCATTAATTCGATTAGAGATAATCGTCACTGTCGATATTCCATACCTTTATCGTCGTTAGTGATATCATGGTAGATTTTGACAAGTGTCAATTAGCAGTTTCCTGACAATGTGTTCTCAGTCATTGATTCTCGAAAGGTGTCCATCTAGATCTAATCATCACTGTCGATTTGGACAAGGCTTCACTACGTGTTTTTTATCATATGGTTCAACCTCCATGCTAGTGCATGGTTGTAATACCCTAGGTCCAAGTTATCTAACTAACAAAACCCTTTAGATACTGGCCCTTTCGGCATCACCTGCATGCAAGTGAAGTCTCACCTGAGGTATCTATTGTGACTGCAGAAACCAAGTTTTTGCAGAGATGAGGGGATGTGAGTTCATTAATATTTTCATTGACAATTTATATACCATGTGCACAATGTTCCATGTCTCTTATCCCTTGATTAATTGGTAAAAGAAGTTGTACAACACCATTATAACACAGATTGCAACATAGGCCATTCATTGGAACATTCATAATTATTGCACAACACTCATACAACAAAAAGAGCTAGATCTAATCATGCATAAACAAAAAATTCATGAACAATCACATAAAAAGACACATTCAAACACATAATTTAACGTGGTTCACCCAATCCTTGGGCTATGCCCACAACAACTGGCTTCTTTATTATTGTTCGTACAATTATCTTAGGCTCACACACTGCACTACAATATATACATCATGATATCATTCCCCATCCTTCCTAGCCACTCTATAGTGCAAGCCTCTCTCTTAAAACTATTCCCTAACCATATAGACATAGACTCTCTCTCATTCTCATTCTATTCTCTCAGAAAAGACAAAAACCCATTCTTCCAAGACCCTATTCACTCAACAACCTATTCTTCCCAACCTATTACATATTATACATAGAGTTTATGGCTCACAAACTTACCCAAAACCCTATGACAACTCAATATAACTCATTACAACTCATGAAAACACATATTTCATGCATGATTTTCCTTCCTTTGTGCCTGCATGCTACTTTTCCTTCCTTTTCGCCTACATGCTTCTTTTCCTACTTTACATTCATTCTTTATTTCCTTGCTTTGTTTCCTTGCTTTATTTACTTTCTTTATTTCCTTACTTTATCTTCTTATGCACTGCTAAATGCACCTTTACTACACACTCTGATCCTGAATGTGCCTTTACTACTTACTTCAATACCCTTAGGATATTTCTCAAAATTACATCCAAAATTCCTATCCAACATGCCCCCAACACTCACATGTGGCTTGTCTCGAGTCACTCCGACCTATTTCATCACTCCCTTCCACGAGTCCATAAATTTTTGCAATGTCTCTCCAGCTGTAACGATTTCTTTCTTTTCTTCATCCTCACTCTCCACAATTTATTCTACAGCCTTTGCCATTAGCATCACACTATTCTCCTCCCAGTATTACTCAAATTTCTTCACGGTGTCATGCATCGCTGCCAATCCCTCGATTATCCTAAGTGCTTCATCCTATAGGGGTTCCAAGTGTTGTGCTATAGTCTTATTCTCTTCCCTCATCTGCTCTATCTCAGTGTATACCTATCTGTTCGCAAGGATGGATATCGTGCGTTCTGCTAGTTGAAGAGTGTTTATGATTTCATTTCCTTTCTACACCTTCTCTTGCACACTTCTTACTTTTTCCTCAATTTCCTTGAGCTTCAGATTCACCGTCAATTGTGTCCAAATCCACATGCTTTCTTCACATAGCCTCACACACTCCTCACCAAGACTATTAATGTTTGTGATTGAGGTTAGGGTTGTTTTGTCTCTTTGTTCCTTCTCCTTAGGTGGTGTACCTAGCATGGTGAATTCTTCCAAATATCTAATCCTATTGCAGAATCCTTGAATTAATTCACTGATTTTTTATATCTTCTCCTCTATTGTGGCTTCTATCACCACTAGTATCTCAAGAATCACCCTATAGATCTTCTGGACGACTTGATGTACCCTCTCATCCTTTTTTTGGCCTCATCCTTCTCATGCAATACCTCAATATTAAATTTCTTTAGTTCTTCTTTATCCTCTGGTACGTTGGTTAACTCCTTTGTCATTGACTCTACATGAAACTATATTTCCTATACCACCCTTGCCTGCAATCCTTGTAAGGCTTCCATGGGTATTTGTCACAAGAATAAATCCAGGTGACTTAGTACTTGTGCATGTTCCTTCATATCCAATGTAGGGAACTCAATTACTTCGGTGGAGATCTTCAAAATTTGGGGCCCTGCTATGATATCTAAAAGGTATGAAGTAGTGGCCCTTGCTTCTCCAACATTGATTGTTGGTTTTCCTTCAACGTATCTTCTCTTTGGCACTATGCTCACTACCTTGAACCACTACTACAATGTCGTCAACTACTCTTGCACCTTTTTGTTCATCTCTTCCTATAGTTGTGACACCTATTTAACTTCCTCCTCTATGGCATTCCTCACTTGGTATGAGATTCTATTAATATCATCATATGTCTGAGTGTACATAGTTGTCTCTTTGTGGTCTTTAATCTTCTTGTGCACAGATGGTGTGGGCCCCTTACCCTTGTCTTTACACTTATGCCCTGCTTCAGGTATTATCTCTAGCGCATCCCCTACACCATTTACTTGTTCATCACCCTGTGTATCATTTGGTCCTTCATACTCATTCTCTCATTCATCTTCCTCATCAGGGTGCTTTGTTTATTTAGCTAGAAGTTTCCATTCTTCGTCCCAATAATTGGAAATAAGGCATACATCCTCCTCTGTCAACTTGTATCTTGTTGGAAACCACTAGTGTGTCGGATCTCTTTTAGATTGGATATACATGTGGTGCATACTTACTTTGAAGCACGTAATATCCTGATAGTTCGTCATAGTTTGGGAAGTGATGTGTGGTGTTTGATCTATGATGTTCCTGATCATGTCAAAGTAGACATAGAAGGTGACATTGTTTTTTTGTTGTCTCTCCTTGTGCACAGTATGCCATAAGTTAACATATCGTGCCACTGCATGATCTCTTTGTGATGTTTTCAAAAATTGGCACTCATCAAGCTCCCTCTAGGAAACCAATGCTATCAGTATGATAATTTAGGCATAGTGAAATTCCATGCCTTTCTCCTGGGATTCAATGTAGTCTATCAGAAACTGATTGACCAAAAACGTGGCCCAATTCATTTAGAACGCTTATGTGCACTTCTCCTCAGTTGATATTACTGCAACCAACATCCCATCCTTCTAGAATTTCCTTAGTAATTTGTAGGCCAATGCCTACATTACAAATCTAAATACATAATCACTTATGCTGGAGAAATCCAACCCTTACTTTCCTATAAAGGTTTTGAACTTTTGTTTCATACTTTCAGATAGTGCCTGCTACCCATCCTTATTTGTGAATAATGTTTTCAGATCCTCCCCTGTTGTCGACAAGCCCATTATCCATGAAATCAATTGCATTTTTATAGATACTGGTGGATTTAGCCATAAATTCCCTCCGTGGACACAACCAAATAACAACTTAACACAATTATCTATTTCTAGACTTCTGCCAAAGTGTGGGATTTCTAACAAGTTTAATATCCCTAATTTTTCTATCCTAGCTACCCATCTCTGCGGATCAACCAATATTGTACCTATCCCTGGTACGCTTTTAGTGCATAAATACTTGTCCCATTCTAAGTCAGGAAACTTCTATGCATATGTTATGTCATGGTCTGAAAAATTCAAAGCAATGACCTTTCCCATCAGGCCCCCTTCAATAATGACATCGTGTAGTATGTCTAGTGTAACCAATTGGTAATTGGTTTCCTTGGTAATTATAGCCTATGTGATGCAAACCCCCTACCTCTCTTAGGGTCTTCTCGTCATTTCGATCAAGGATCGATCAATTTCAGAGTTGAAATGACTCTTAGAATCTTGCTTAACCTAAAAATTTTGTTTACACAGGCCCTCCTTTATTCCATGTGTAGGTTCCTTGAAATCCATGGGTGCTTTCCTAGCACTTTTCCCTTTTTAAAAAAATAAAAAAAATCTAAAATGACAGGCACTAGCTCCTTCCGCTAAGCCCTTTATCTTCATACGACCTTGGTCTGTGACTTGGGACTTAACCCAAAAGGCACTAAGATTCGGGCTTCGGGACTCTTAGCTACCAACATTCTCTTCCAAGCTCCTGGAGCGATATACCCCTAAAATCCTAGGATTTCTCCCCGTGTTCACTTCTAAATCAGTGGTCAGGATGAGTCCTCGTCTCCGGCTTTGGATGACCTCCATTCTACTCTCCCTTCTCCCCTTACTCCTGGAGTATTATGCGTTCGAATAGAACGATTTGTCGATGCTTGTCCCTTCTGTGATCAATGGTTGTAGAGAAATCCAACCTTCGGGCTTCAAGGTTCTTCCACCTTTACACAAGCCCTTCCCTAAAGTGCCTTTCCTACGAACCTCACAGATCTGTTGAAATTTGTCGACTGTGGGAGAATGTTCACGATCGCTTCACTCCTTCGAGACTTCGGCTATCCCGACTCCTTTTAACTCCTTTAAACCTTTGAATGCACTAAGTGCCGAAGGACCTTGATGACTATCCTTCACACAACTGTCTCAGATATGACGGTCACCATCTCCCTAGAAGTATCCCACAGGATCTTCACCGTCGCTCCAAATACAATATTCTTCCAAATACAATACAATATTCTTCCACACATAATAGCTCTCAATGGGATAAGCTTCAAATACAATATTCTTCCACACATAACTCATAATGAGGACTACATCCTTATTTATAGATAACAAGGGAACCATAATCATAACAACCTCTTAACTATCTAGTATACCTTCTTTAATGAAGTCACATTATATTTATTCCATACTAACTACCATGGTGGGCTTTATTTATTAATAACAAGCATATTGGACCTAGTACACCTTACATTGAATGACCTCCACTATTATTACTTTAATGAGCCATTTGACCCCCATTATGCCCCTAGGGAGGAAGTTGAAACTCCACCCTCTTTGAAAAGTGTTTCCTTCAATGCTTGTATTAAGAAGGTGCAACCATAAACTAGGGTTCGATGGGCGAGTGTTGATCACAATGTTGAAGTAGGCAAGGAACCAAGGTCCCATGTACAAGTGCTAGCCACCATTTTGAAGTAGTCTAAGAAGATTCACCATAAACTTGGGTCATATATACAAGTTCTCATGGTGTCACCCAATCGATAACGCTTCATCTCAATTAATGGTTGAGCATTGTTCTCCAAATTTTCACTATAGTCATGTGGATATATAAACATACATGTTCAAACACCATCCACATAGTCTTAAATGATCTATTGTGGGTCTAGAAAGAATAATACCACTGGAAAATATGCAAACTAGGCATTGTTAGTCATAATGGGCTCTTGCTCACTCTCAATGATATTCTCTACATAAGGTGGAGTAGAGTCATTTAATAGAAGGTGAAATTATTTTTCTTGCTAGAAATGATGATTAGCCATGTATAAAAAATAATAAACATCCTATAAATCATACCAAGCACTTATGTCTCTTGTATACTCATCTTCAATATTTCTTCAAAGTTCCTACCTATGGATTACTTCATAAGCTATGTGCATTTTTTATATTGTGTGCTATAGACATAATTACTCTATATGAAGTGCTTCAAGGTGCACAAAAATTCTTCTACTTTAAGTAACATTATTGGATATGCTCTTTATATTCCATACGAAGTTCAAGAAAACTTATAAAAAGGACTTCTTCCACATGATTTTAATCTTCCACGTAATCTTCATAGATTCTTTGATATTCCTTAATGATGGGAGCTGATATATCAATGTGAAATGTCATAATCTATTGTAAGTATTAGAACTAGGGTTTTGAGGTGGCAAATTGAACTCATTGTAATTGTTTCAATAGAACTAAAAAATATATCATATAATATGTCAAATTGAAGTTGTTGAAGTGCTCTTTTTGATGGATTTGGTCTAGCTTCAATCTAGGAAACTTGTCAAAATTTATATAATATACAATAATTGTAACATAGTCATAGTCGTAATAGAAAAACCCTAGAATGGATTATTTTAAATCAACAATATCTCCACTTCTCAAACTTTGATTTGGATGTTATTTTTATTAGCTATTTTTTAGAGGAACTCAGACGTGTAATTGGTTTATTCAATTTTTTCACAGAAAGCTACAAGAATGGATTTGAGTGTCACATACCTCCTTTTACTTTTGAAAACCCACAAAATAGAAAACATTTCTTCCTTGGATCGAAGAAAGAGCTCTAATACACTTGTTATAATCCTTAACCCAAGAAATTGAATCACAAAAGAGATAGTAGATATTCTCTACAGTTTATTAATATGAAAACCCTTAAGTTAGGGAAACACCTCAAAATGATCCTTCTATGGAAGGAATCCACTTTTGTGCACTTACCTTTTAAGAGGCTCCATCTTTATTTATAGGTAACAAGGGAACCCTAATCATAACAACCTCCTCACTACCTAGTGGACCATTCTTTAATGGGGCCACAACACATTTGTTCCATACTAACTATCATAGTGGGTCTTCTTTGATAATA
>JZKD02S1759893.1:267279-293657 GCA_000966675.3 Picea glauca | reverse complement strand
TGATCATAAAGAGGGTCATATCGAGAATGTGGTAATTTTATCGCCATTAGATGTTCAATCACTCGCTTTTCTATATAAAGTTTAGGTTAAAGAAGAAACTTGAAAAGTACAAGGTGGTCAAGTTGTGGCACCTAGCATTATACTTTACCTTAAAACGTTTACCTAAACATACATTTTTGTGCACCCATCACTCATTTTTTTTTTACTATAGGCGAAAGTGTGTACGTGTGTTCAGGTTAGAGTATATATGGGAAAGTGTGTACTTGTGTTCTTCATGTTAGAGTAAATAGAGGGAAAAAACTTTAATCTCAAGTAGTGTTGAGCATAGGAATATGGAGGAAGTTTGATCTATATGTTGATTATGATGAATTAACTTAGTGTTGAGCAGAGCAATATGGAGGAAGTTTGATGATGAATTAACTTATTTGACGTAAATGGATGGTATAATTTGTAATTGGATTTGGAATGTTAACCATTTTTTATTTATTTTTATGGATTTTATTTGATATGTTTTTCATAAAGTTTTGGAAATAATTTGAATTATTTTATTTTATTTTTTTACATATTTTTATTGGATTGAATTTCAATAGTTTATCCCATACAATTTCCTTTTAAGTTTTTTCATAACATCAAAAGAAATGTAATATATCTTGAAAATAACATGTTCTACTTTTCATCAAACATATTTGACTACTTAACATGGTATACTAAATATCTTCTTTCAAAATACCACTATTGTTATATCTTCATTGTTGTATTTCACATTAATCATTAAATGTTTTTTATTTATTTTTTATTATACTTAAGATTCTTCAAAATGTTGTCAATCATTTATTTTATTATACTTTAAGGTTGTACAAAGTGTTGCTAATGGATAAACTTGTAATGATAAGTTTAAGAAGTTCCTCTTTATGATATTGTTGGGGCTTGGCACACTTCCATTTTGACTTCCTCATAATCATGTTATTTCACATATGTGTGATCTTAGTTTCATACATAGTTTTAAGTGGATTGAAGGTTGACCTAAGAGTTGAATCTACTTAAGTTGTACATGACAATATATATAAATGTAAGGTGTTGACTTAATTTTGGTAGAAAACTAATGCAGAGAGATATACTTTGATTTTATATCTTTTTATCTACTTTGTTGAGTCGTAGCTATAATGTAATAAGATATGTACTGAAGCCTGAAGTATAATAAGATTATGGGATTTATTATAAACTTTCTATTTCATATGGATGAATGACATTGTTAATCCCTAAATAGTGACATATTATCCCTTAATTGGGGAATATTACATTAGTAATGTTATTTTATTTATATCGCCTTGAGTCCATTAGTTCTAATTGTACCTCCTAGTCTCCTATTTATACCAAGGAGACATTTTCATTTGGAATAATCTTGTACTTAGACATTTATGTGGTGTATAAGGAGGTTGCCCCCCTCGAAGAGGCTTATTATCTGAAATTATCTCTTTTTCAAGGCGTTGAGTACTTATTCTGAGGTTTTCCTATGCTATATTGATATTTGGTTCTTAACAGACATGCTTGTGGTTTGTTTTTCCTTTGCATTCTATAATTTTTTTCTAATGCATGACACATTTGATCTGGGTGGATATCGGTGACCACCCACCTTTTCCAACTCGCTCAAAACAATTTTCTGGCAATTTTGGCAATTTACTCTTTTTAGTAGATTTTAACTTCTGGGGCCATTTTGAGGGCCTAAATGAAGGTTTTCCAGTATTGAGATTCTCAATGATAGTCGAAGGCTTTTATTGAGGCCCCAAAATGAATCTCCTTGACGATACCTTTCCAACGGGATATCGTGTTCCTAAAATGAAGATCGTATGCAAAAGTTACGACCCTAGGAAGTTGATGTACTAACTTACCCGAACGAGGCCCACATGACTTTTGGTGCTTCATATCCTAGGGTTAGATTTTTGGATGTCTATGGTTTTTGACAGTCCTGTTTATTGTAAAAGGGCCTTCAGGGGCTCATCGTAATCATCTTCTTGCGAATGAGCGCAGCCGTCACATCTCTTCTCAGAGATAAGCCACCACCATTCCAACAAGCTTGTTTTCCGCTGCATTTTACAGTTTCATCTTATTTCCTTATTGAATAGAAAACCAGTTTTATTGTATCTCTATTATTTTATGTTAAGAATCTTTTAATAATCTGTATTCATTTCGTTCTTCTCATAAAATCTGGATCAATGGTATCAGAGCAGTCTGCTCCTTATCATCTTAATGCATGTCCCCAATGAGGTCAAGGTACAAATAATTGGGTCTCGAGGTTATTTCTCTTGAGGAAAAAATCTCTTGCACATCGAAGAGACCTCTCATGGTAGGAGAAGAGAAATATGTTGGGACAAGAGATCCTTTCAAAATGTTGTTTGAGGAATCCCTCACTCAACAGAGGAACGAGATGATGGATAGTTTTGTGCAAATCCTTCGGTGGCTACCAACAGGTGACGCATCATCCTCGAATGGAGGCATCACCCCCTTCAAGGTACAAATCAACTTCGATATTCCTATATTTGAAGGTTAGATAGACACAAATGCTATAGACAAGTGGTTGAATCTACCAGAAGGGTATTTTTCTATCCATAACTTTTTGAATAGAGAAAACATTACTTTTGCACTCCTCAAAGTCATTCCCCATGTCAAATATTGGTGGGAATCTTTCTGTGAGCAAAAGGAAATAGAGGAAGCCTCATTATTTACAGTCACGACCACCTGGGAATCCTTCAGGGATGTTATTAAGGAACTATACTACCCTATCAGAAATTATGACGACTCATATACCAAATGGACCACACTACAACAAGAAAGAGACCAAACAGTGCCAAAGTTCACAAATATCTTCCATACCTTGTGCACCAAGTTGGGTATCAAAGATTCAGAGTGACATATGGTGCTCAAGTATCGTTGTGCTCTACATAGATACATTCAGACTGAAATGGAATTTCTGGACATCTCATCCTTGGGCACGACCTACCAATATGTCATCAAAATTGATCAGAAGCTCAAACAAAAGACGTGGCAATTTGGGCCTGGGAACCCCTCATAGTAAAATCCAGGAAGGGGCGACCCAAACCCACATAACAAAGGACAGAGAAAATATGGACAGTATCAGGACACCCAGTCCAAGCTGCAAGCAAATAAGGGCACCAGAAAGACAAAGAAAGATACCAGGAAGTGGTGCGACTTCCATAAGATCCCTTAGCATAACATTGTTGATTGTTGCTCAAAGCAGTTGCTGGTGGCTGAAGTGAAAGCCTTTGAATAAGATGTGGGTTCTGAATCCGAGTTAGAACTAGAAAGCGGAAGACAGATCATTGACACGGAACCCAATGCCATTGTTTCTACCACCAAGTTCCATCCTGGTGAACCAGACGATCTAGAAGAAGGCGAGTGCCTCTTCCATTCATAGATGTGGGTAAAAGGCAACCCGCTACACTTCATCATTGATAGCAGTAGCCAGAAGAACCTCATATCAATGAAGGTTTTCAAGCAGTTGGCCTTGCCGACAACGTCGCACCCATAACCCTACACCATTGGATGACTCTGCCAAGGAAGCAATCTTCGCGTCAACCAATAGTGTCGACTGTCGTACGACATCAAGCCCTTCAAAGACGAGGTATTGTGTGATGTTTCTCCTCTCGAATTTTGTAATGTTCTTTTGGGCCAACCTTATTTATGGAAACATCATGTTGTATATGAGTCTAGGCCTCATAGTGTTATTATTACTTTGAATAGAAAATTGTACAAGATGCCTGAGGTAGTCCCTCTTAGTGCTATTTCCTTGATCTCTACCAAGAAATGTAGGAAGGTCATCTCTTAGACCGAGAAATTTGTCTTCTTTGTGATTCACTCTCAGAGTGAGTGAAAGATCGTAGTCACATCCAGGGCCTCCGCGATCGATCTCTCTACACAACAGAAGCAAGTGGATAAGGTTGTGGAAGAATACTCAGATATCTTCTCCTCTCCTACCGAGGTACCTCTTCATTTCCAGGTCAAGCATCCCATCTATCTAACCCAGGCGCACCTCTACCCAATGGGACAATCTATTGCCGCTCTCTGTTAGAAAACGAGGAGATCAAGAGGCAGATCCAAGAACTAATCCACAAGGGGCACGTACATCCCATGTCATCGCCTTGTGGGATCCCAATAATGCTGGTGTAGAAGATAGACGGGACCTGGAAACTCTGCATTGATTACCGAGCCCTGAATAAAATCACAGTCTGAAACTGGTACTCGATTTCCTGAATTGATGACCTCCTTGATCAGCTCACGGGGGCCAAATACTTCAGTAAGATTGATCTAAAGTGTGGCTACCACCAAGTCCCAATAGAATAGACAGATGTATGGAAGACCACCTTCAAGTCAAAAGAAGGTATTTTTGAATGGTTGGTCATTCCCTTTGGTTTGACAAATTCTCCAACAACGTTTATGAGGATGATAGAAAATATCCTACAAACTTTCACGAATACCTTTTTAGTGGTGTATCTGGATGACATCCTCATCTACAACAAGATTTGGGTGGAACACTTGCATCATATTCAGCAGGTTCTGCACACCCTGTGACAGCACAAATTATATGCAAACTTGGAAAAATGCTCCTTCGGCATGGATAGGGTCCATTACTTAGGATACATTGTTTATCGGCATGGTGTGCATGTGGATCCAGCCAAGATCTAGGCCATCTGTGACTAGCCAACCCCAACCAAACTCACTGAACTTCAGAGCTTCTTCAGCCTCGCCAATTTCTATCGCAGGTTCGTGTTGGGATTCTCTCATATCACATGGGCCCTCATCCAAGTAACTAGGGGTGGCGGTAAGGAAAAATTTGTGTGGGGCCTGTCCCAACAACAATCCTTCGATGAATTGAAGAAGAACTTGTGCTCATCCCTAGTACTTTCATTATCGGACCTGCAATATCCCTTTGAGATCAAGACAGATGCTTCAGACTATGTTGTGGGCATTTTTCTCACTCAACATGGCCACCCCATGGAATATCATAGTGAGACACTATCAGATGTTGTCTGTAAGTACCCTACTTACGTCAAATAAATGTGCTCCATTGTAAAATATTTCCATCAGTGGAGACATTACATTCTTGGGAAAGAGACAATCATCCACACTGATCACAAGCCACTATAGTTCATGTAGACCCAAGGAAAATTGCAGAATGACCACCATCAAAAGTGGTCCACATACTTACAATAATTCCAACTCAACATCAAGTATAAAACATGAAGTACCAACCGATTTGTGGATTACCTCATCCAACCTCCATTCACGACACTCACCATGGTTCTAGACTCTTGCGGCCACGAGACCTATGGATGGCCCCACCTCTACGAGACGGAACCTGACTTCTTCACCGCTTACCAAATGTTGGGTGCCAAATCAGTGGTCGCTAATTTCTATCTTCAAGACGGGTTGTTGTGTCATCTGGGCCATCTCTACATTCCTTCAAGAAATCTCATGAAGCTGATTTGGGAAGCTCACTATAGTCGGGTGGAAAGACACTTTGGCGTCGAAAAGACAGTGGCAGTATTGTAGAAATATTTCTACTGGCTGAAACTTTGACAGGATGTCGGCAAGTATATCAGTTCATGCATCGCTTGCGCTATTTCCAAACCGACCACTAAGAAACAAGGCATGTACACCCCTCTACCTACTCATGACAGGCTGTGGGTATCCATATAAATGGACTACATGTTGGGCCTCTCGTCCACCAAGAGGGGAAATGACTGTGTTTTTGTGGTTTTTGATCAATTTTCCAAGATGGCGATTCTAGTCATCTGCAAGAAGAACATCACAGCAAAAGCCAATGCCAAGCTATTCTTTGAACAAGTATGGGTACATTTTGGGATCCCACAAACCATTATCTCAGACCATGACAGTTGGTTCCTCAACACATTTTGGTCAAGCCTCTGGTCACTATTGGATACCAAACTCACCAAATCCACTGCCTTCCACCCCTAAACAGATGGCCAAACTGAAGTCAAAAATCAGATGATCATACATATCCTGCGCATGTACAATTGAAAACATCCCCGCAGATGGGATGAGAGTATTCCCTATGTCCATCATAGCTACAACCAAACTCTTCATAGCTCAACTAGCCACAACCCCTTTCAGGTGGGGTTGGGATTCCAACCATTGGGTCCCATGGATGTTTCACTACCCCTGGTGACCACCTCAGCCGACTCGTATCCTACTCCACCGGAAGCTTACAAAGACACCCATTTCATTGAGCAGATTCATCACATCCGCCAACAGTTTCAGGATATTCTACAGAAATCTAATGCCAAGTACAAGAAATGCCATGATCAACATTGAGTGCCACATAAGTTTTTGGTGGGAGACAAAGTTTGGTTTCACTTGCAGAAAGAATTCCTTACAGATCCCCATTAGAAGATTCTCTCACTTCGTTATGGGTCGTACACCATCACCAAGGTTGTGGGTGACAATGATTTTGAGCTCAACATTTCCCCTTTCCTTGGCCTGCACCTAGTCTTCAACGTGGCTCTCCTTTGCCCATATTTCCCACCATTATTGGAAACCTCAAAGATAGCAGAGCAGTTGACACCAACAGAGCTCAACCTTGACTGCATGCAATATGCATCCAATGATAATATTGTGGACACACATATCAAGGGAACTTTACAGCAAAGGATCCATCTTTATCGCGTCGTCAAAGTAGGGCAACTCCTGCACCAAGGCAGGTGGCTCACCCGAGGCCAAATTCAGCAGAAATTTCCTCATCTGATGGGGGAAATCAATGTAATGGAGACCATTGATTCCTAAGGAGGGAATATTGATCCAAGTGGATATCAGTAGCCACCCACCCTTTCCAACTTGCTCAAAATAGTTTTCTAACAATTTTGGCAATTTACTATTTTTAGTAGTTTTTAACTTCCATGGCCATTTTGAGGGCCTAAATGAAGGTTTTTCAGGATCAAGCTTCTCAATGATAGCTGAAGAATTTGATTGAGCCCCAAAAACTAATCTCCTCGATGATACCTTTCCAATGGTCTATCGTGCGCCTAAAACAAAGATTGTATGCAAAAGTTACGACCCCGGGCAGTTGATGTAATAACTTACCCGAACAGGGCCCACATGACTTTTGGCGCTTCATCTCATAGGGTTAGGTTTTTGGATGTCTAGGGTTTTTGAAATTCTTGTTTATTGTAAAAAGGCCTTCAGAGCCTCATTGTAATCATCTTTTTTAGAATGGGCACAGTCGTCACATCTCTTCTCAGAGATAAGCCACCATCATTCCAGCAAGCTTGTTTTCCGCTACATTTTACAGTTTCAGGTTATTTCCTTATTGAATAGAAAGCCAGTTTTATTGTATCTCTATTATTCTGTGTTAAGCATATTTTAATAATCTGTATTCATTTCATTCTTCTCATAAAATCTAGATCAACATTGCATTAAGAATGTATAAGGGCTAATGAATATGTCAATGAGAATTGATCTATCCTAGAATGCTCATTGGGTGAGACTTTCCCTTCCAAGGAATTGCTATTGAGTTCAATTTGCAAAAATAGTTAGGCCATATCTACAATGGTCCCTTTTTAATAAGCACTTATGAACCTTGGTCTTTGAAATTGTGTCAATAAATGGTTCCATCACCAAGAAAAATTGATTCATCGATGTTGCATAGTCAGATTTAATTTTACTAAGATGTTGTGTGCACAAAGTTGGTGGAAAAAAAAGAGGAAAGGGGGTCAACAGGAACGTGCACTCGTAGGAACGTATGTGTGTTCTCTGGAATGCATACATGTTCTTGCGAGTGTGTGTTCATGCTGATCCCCTTGCCACTTTTTCATCCACCAACTTTATGCACACAACACGTGCATGTTCTCAGGAATGTGCACGCGTTCCTTTTTCTATAGGTTTGGAAAATCACAAACCTTGTGCATGCGTTCCTGATTCTATAGGTTTGGAAAATAACAAACCTCCACTCATATTTCCATGCAGCCTCACTGACAGGAATGCATGTGCGATCTTAGGAATGAGTGCACATTTCTCTGTCATGCCATTTTTAACGGGCCATGGGAACAATTTGTGCCCATTTTCACACATCATGCTCATGTTTTTACCTTCATTGTGTAAACATAGAGGAGGAGAAAAGTCAAGATCTTTCCATCATGTCCTAGTCAAGGAGTAAAGTCAAGATCTTGCCATCGTGTCCTAGTCAAGTGAGGTATGTTCAAGATTTCTCTTCTTTTCCTCCCAATTTAGTAATTTTTAGTTTTATTCAATTAATTTATTATATTATAAAAGAATGTAAATTATAGAAATTTCTAATCTTATAGAGAAATCTCATCTAAAAAATTTAGAGAGAGTTACCTCTTACATTTCCTAACATTTCCCCTTTAAAAATAATTGTAGAGAATTTACAAGAAATGTGGTTGTTTTATATTTTATTTTTATTTCTTAAAATATGTATTGACGTTTTTTGTAATTTTATATTTTAATTAAAAAAAAATTACCTAATTTACATTCCATGCCTTATTTAATTGCAACATATATTATTAAATGGAACCCAGAGACAATGTAAACCACCCAAAAGAAGAGCAAGGCGAGAAAAACCCCAACCCACCACAACCACCCAACATAGACACTCAAATTGATGAGGGGTTGGCCACAATGAGAACATTGGTAAATGAATTAAGGGGCATGAGAGAACCCAACAAAGAGTCCTTGGCCACTTCATTGGATTTCATTGTGAGGTTCATTGCAAGTGCCCAAGGGAAATTAACTTCTATTTCTCAATATAGGGCTCGAATGTATGAGTTTTATTGCACTAGACTAGGTAGAAACCATATGAGAGACTTGGGTATATCAAAAAAGCAACTGATGTCTCTTTTTATTGATACATTAACTAGACAATAACCACCTGTCAACAAGAAACATAATTGCATTGAATGGTGCATCCACCCACAAATTAGTCAAAAATGGATGGATTGGTGGTACATGGTATTTGATAAATCTCCATGCAATAACAAGGAGGTTCCTTTAAATTTTTTGAAAAAATTACAGGAAAAATTTATTATGGGTCACCATGTCAACTACTTGAACATTGGTAACTTCTAGGGGGTGGGTCAAGGGTTCACACAAGACCAAGAGCATGTTAGGCATGATCCCATGTTAGGTCATCATCCCCCTAGGAAAAGGCCTGACCCCCCTGCCCAACATCCTCCTATTGTAAAGATAATTGCAACAGGTACAGGTGGCTATATCATCATTGACTCTGAGACTAGTGCAACAAGGTATATTTGTTGCACTATATCGATGGGAGGTGCCTGCCAGTGAAATTGATAGACGGTTTAGATCTTCAACTTATACTACAATGCAGTGTGGAGAGGTCACATGGACATAATAGTCGTCCATTTGAATCTCACATATGCTCGAGTTGCGGGTAGACTTGTTATGGGCCTATTGAGGCCATTGGACAATAGAGCTTCATGGAAGAGGTTAGTATCTTAACCATCTGTATGTTCTTCATCGTTATATATTTATATAGTATTTTGTGTATTTATATCAATATTTTCTTGTATGTTGTTTTACAATTTCTACACCCACATAGCATACCCTCTACACCCATGGATGCATCAATGTTTGTCTCCATCGCTAATGTAGCAATAGAGGCATCTTGCTCAATCGGTCTACCCTATACACATGTATGTGTCACATTTTATAAATTCACCATAATGGTTTCTTTATTTTATGGCATCCTCAATTTTTTAATGTTCTTTTGTTTCTACAAGTTGTGGGACCAAGCCATGTCGAGCAATGTTTGCCTGGGATGGACAAGTCACCTGAATCACAGGTATCGTGTGTAGAGTTAAATATCATTTAAATCTCAAATTTGTTGTATTTGTGTTGTTGAATTTTACTGTTTTGTACTAACAGTTCAATATTATTAATATGTATGGAGGTTGTTGTTGGAATACTGAAAGGGGGGGGGGTGCAGGGGCGGGTGAATCAATATATAATGAGCATATAATCATAAGAAACATCACATCAAATACAAAGTACATTAGAATTTACATGGAAACCCAAATGGGAGAAAACCAAAGAATTTTTTCTTATATATCAAATAATACATTTATTGGAAGCACCAACTTCTCAATTCTCCAACTGCAATTGGAAGGAGGCTATGACCCCCTATTTACAACATCCAACCTGAAGGAATCTCCAGCTCCCTGTGTTCTCTGGCACCAATTGGAAGGAGGCTACAACCCCCTTTCCTTGCCCCATATTGTCGCCCTGAAATATAAGTGTAGACCAATTGTCACTACCACAATCACTACCACTTTCACTGTCATAGTCACTTCCACTGTCACTGACCAACCTGTCCAACCTGTCATTGTCATTGATACTCAACCAAATCCTCTCAAATGGATAATATACCAAGGATATCTCTCAACTAGATGTCCAACATCACCAACACATGCCTCGACCAAGCATACACCAAACCATCAACCTGTACCCTACCAAGCATCAACCGTGTACCACAACCTGTATGAAAACACGTGCACCAATCATGCACCAACACCTGTACAACAACAAGTGCATCAACCATGCACCAACACCTGTAACATGTACCTCAACCATCAATCATGTGCATCAATCATCAACTCTGTACCAACATATGCATCAATATATAAACCAAAACCTCAATCATGCATCATAATCAACCAAGATCATATACCAAGTATATGCCTCAAGTATATTCCAATATCACAAAGATGTGCCTCTAACAATCAACCATATACAATGTACCAAGGATATGTCTCAAGCATAACACCAAATAATGAACCTCAACCATATGCAACCATAAACCAAAAGGGGCCTCCAAGATATGCCTTAATCATGTGCCATACCATCCATGAAACAAGTCAAATGAAATATCACATCAACCATGTATCAAACCTCCATTGTTCTGTAGCCTCAACTTGTACCAATATCTTCAACAATACAACTCAACCAAACTACCTCAAACATGTACCATATGACATGCTTCACACATGTACCACAAGATATGCCATAAAATGTGTACTAAACAAGTACCATAACTCCCAAGATGTGCATCAATCATAAACCATAATGATACGGATTTTATGAGCAGAACAAAATGACTATAGATTATTACCAGATGCTTAACACAGAATAACAGAGATACAATAAAACTAGTTTTCTATTCAATAAGGAAATAAGATGAAACTGTAAAATGCAGCGGAAAACAAGCTTGTTGGAATGGTGGCAGCTTATCTCTGAGAAGAGATGTGATGGTTGTGCTCATTCGCAAGAAGATGATTACAATGAGGCTCTCAAGGCCTTTTTAAAATAAACAGGAGTTTCAAAAACCCTAAACATCCAAAAACCTAACCCTAGGAGATGAAATGCCAAAATTCATGTGGGCCCCGTTTGGGTAAGTCAGTACATCAACTTCCTGGGGTCGTAACTTTTGCATACGATCTACATTTTAGGCGTATGATAGTCCATTGGAAAGATCTATCTAAGGACTACAACAGTTGCACAAAATTTCACAATGAAATTTTGTGACCGCAACATACCCCAAAAAACATCGTTTAGGGCCTCAAAATGGCTCCAGAAGTTCAAGACCTGAAAAACTGCTAAAAATAGTAAATTATCAAAATTGCTAGAAAGTTGTTTTGAGCCAACTGGAAAAGGTGGGTGGCCACCGATATCCACCAGGATCAATCCTCCATCCTTAGGAAGCAATGTTCTCCATTGCATTGAGTTCCCCCATCAGATGAGGAAATTTTTGCTGAATTTGGCCCCGAGTGAGCCACTTGCCTTGGTGCAGGAGCTGCCCTGCTTTGACGACTCGATAAAGCTGGATCCTTTGTTGTTGAGTTCCCTTGATCTGTGTGTCCACAATATGATCACTGGATGCCTGTTGTATGCAGTCAGGGTTGAGCTCTATTGGTGTCAGCTGTTCTATTATGTCCGAGGTGTCCAATAATGGTGGGAAATAAGGTCGAAGGAGGTCCACGTTGAACACTGGGTGCAGGCCAAGGAAAGGAGGAATGTTGAGCACAAAAGAATTATCCCTCACAACCTCGGTGATGGTGTATGACCCATATCGAAGTGGGTGAATCTTCCAATGGGGTCCTGTAAAGCATTCTTTCTGCAAGTGCAACCAAACTTTTTTACCCACCTGAAACTTATGTGGAACTCGATGTTGATCATGGCACTGCTTGTACTTGTCATTGGAATTTTGTAAAATATCTTGAACTTGTTGGCGGATGTGTTGGATCCTCTCAATGAATCAGTTTGCTTTGTCAGCCTCAGTTGGAGCAGGAGAGGAGTCAGTCGAGGTGACCGCAAGGGGAAGTGCAACATCTATGGGACCCAATGGTTGGAATCCTAACCCCACCTGAAAGGGGTTTTGGTTGGTTGAGCTATGCAGGGATCGGTTGTAGCTATGTTGGACATAGGGAAGACTCTCATCCCATGTGCGAGAGTGCTTGGAATTATACATGCGAAGGATATGCACGATCATTCGATTTACGACCTTGGTTTGGCCATCTGTCTGGGGGTGGAGGGCCATGGATTTGGTGAGCTTGGTGTCCAACAGTGACCAGAGGCTCGACCAGAATGTGCTGAGAAATTGACTGTCCCGATTTGAGACAATGGTTTGTGGGATTCCAAAATGTACCCAGACTGATTCAAATAAGAGCTTGGCAGTGGCTTTTGCTGTGATGCTCTTCTTATGAGCAAGCATAATCCCCATCTTAGAAAAGTGATCGACAACCACAAAAACATAGTCATTTCCCTGCTTGGTGGATGGGAGGCCCGACATGTAGTCCATTGAGATGGATTCCCATGGTCTATCAGGAGTAGGAAGAGGGGTGTACAAGCCCTGTTTCTTAGTGGTTGGTTTGGAAATAGCGCAAGTAGTGCAAGACCTGATATACTTGCTGACCTCCTGTCAAAGTTTCGGCCAGTAGAAATGTTTTTGTAGCATCGCCACTGTCATTTCGACGCCGAAGTGTCCTGCCACCCAACTGTAGTGGGCTTCCCAAATCAACTTTTCTCGCTCACTTGAGGGAACACATATATGGCCTAGACGACACAACAACCCATCCTGAAGATGGAAATTATCGACAACTACCTTTAAACCCAACATTTGGTAGGTGGTGGCGAAGTCTGGGTTTTTCTCATAGAGTTGGGGCCATCCAGAGGTCTCATGGCCGTAGGAGTTTAGCATTGTGGTGAGTGTCGCGTCTGGTGGTCTGCTGAGGCAATCAACGACATGGTTGGTGCTTCATGTTTTATACTTGATGTTGAGGTGGAATTTCTGCAAGTATGTGGACCACTTTTGATGGCGGTCATTCTACAATTTTCCTTGTGTCTAAATGAACTGCAGTGGCTTATGATCAGTGTGGATGACTATCTCCCTCCCAAGAATGTAATGTCTCCACTGGCGGCAGGCTTTCACAATGGAGTACATTTTTTTGTCATAAGTAGGGTACTTACAGACAACATCTGATAGTGTCGCACTATGATAGGCCATGGGGTGGCCATGCTGCATGAGAACGACACCCACAACATAGTCTGAAGCATCAGTCTCAATCTCAAAGGGCTGCTACAGGTATGGTAGTGAAAGTACTGGGGTTGAGCACAAGCACTACTTCAAATCATCGAACGCTTGTTGTTGGGGATGGCCCCATGAAAATTTTGCCTTACCACCACCCCTAGTTATTTGGCTGAGGGCCCATGCAATATGGGAGAATCCCAACACAAGCCTGCGATAGAAATTGGCAAGGACCAAGAAGATCCGAAGCTCAGTGAGTGTGGTTGGGGATGGCCAGTCATAGATGACTTGGATCTTGGATGGATCCACATTTACACCATGTTGATCAATGATGTAGCCTAAGTAATAGACCCTGTCCATGTCGAAGGAACATTTTTCCAAGTTTGCATATAGCTTGTGTTGCCGCAAGGTGTGTAGAACCTGCTGAATATTTTGCTAGTGTTCGGCCCAAGTCTTGTTGTAAATGAGAATGTCATCAAGATACACCACTACAAAAGTATTGGTGAATGGTCACAGAATATCATCCATCATCCTCATGAAAGTGGTTGGAGCGTTTTTCAGACCAAAGGGCATGACCAACCATTCAAAAAGGCGTTCCTTTGACTTGAAGGTGGTCTTCCATACAACTGTTTGTTCTATCGGGACCTGGTGGTAGCCAGACTTTAGATCAATCTTACTGAAGTATTTGGACCCCATGAGTTGATCAAGGAGGTCTTCGATTCGAGGAATCGGGTACCAGTTTCTGACTGTGATTTTATTCAGAGCCCGATAATCAATGCAAAGTCGCCAGGTTCCATCTTTCTTCTATACCAGCACGATTTTTCTTCTGCAAGGTGAGGAGCTAGGATAGATGTGCCCCTTGTGGAGAAATTCTTGGATCTGTCGCTTGATATCCTCATTCTCTAACAGAGAGCAATGATAGACTGGCCCATTGGGCAGCGGTGCGTCGGGGGTCAGATCGATGGGGTGCTTGACCTGGCAGTGTAGAGGTACCCCGATAGGTGAGGAGAAGATATCTGAGTATTCTTCCACGACCTTATCTACTTGCTTCTGCTATGTGGAGAGGTTGGCCGCAAATACCCTAGATGTGGTTGTGATTTTTCTCTCATTCTGAGAGTAGATCATGAAGAAGACAAACTTCCCCATCTGAGAGATGACCTTTCTGCATTTCTTAGGAGAGATCAAGGAAACAGAACTAGGTGGGACAGCCTCGGGTATCCTGTACAATTTCCTATTCAAGGTAATAATAACACTACGAGGCCTAGACTCATATACAACATGACATTTCCATAAATAAGGTTGGCCCAAAAGAACATCACAAACTTCAAGAGGAGAAACATCACACAATACCTCATCTTTGAAGGGCTTGATGTCGTACGACAGTCGACATTGTTGGTTGATGCAGAGATCACTTCCTTATCAGAGCCATCTAATGGTGTAGGGTTGTGGTTGTGGTGTTGTCGGTAGGGCCAACCACTTGATGACCTCTGCTGAGATGAGGTTCTTCTGGCTACCACTATCAACAATGAAGTGCAGTGGGGTGCCTTTTACCCACATCTGGGAATGGAAGAGGCACTATCCTTCTTCTTTCTCATCTGGTTCACCATGCTGGAGCTTGGTGGTAGCAATAGTGGCATTGGGTTTCACATCAATGATCCATCTTCCCCTTTCTAGTTCTGACTCAGAGTCAGAACCCGCATCTGATTCAGAGGATTTCACTTCAGCCACCAACATCTGCTTTGAGTGACAGTCACCAGTGTTATGCCAAGGGCTCTTATGGAAGTCACACCACTTCCTGGTATCTTTCTTTGTATTTCTGGTGTCCTTATTTTCTTGTGGCTTGGACTGGTTGTCCTGATACTATGCATATTTGTTCTGTGGGTTTTGGCCACCCTTTCCTGGCTTTTGTTGTAGGGGTTCCCCGATCCAAATTGTCGTGTCTTTTGTTTGAGCTTCTTCTTGATTTTGACGGCATATCGGTAGGCCGCGCCCAAGGATGGGATGTCCATAAATTCCATTTCGGTCTGGATGTATCTATGCAGAGCACCACGATACTTGAGCACTAGATGTCTCTCTGAATATTTGATACCCAACTTGGTGCGCAAGGTATGGAAGATATTTGTGAAATCTGGCACTGCTTGGTCTCTTTCTTGCCGCAGTGTGGTCCATTTGGTATACAAGTCGTCATAACTTTCAACAGGGTAGTATTGTTCCTTAATAACATCCCTGAAGGATTCCCAGGTGGCCATGACTATAAATAATGAAGGTTCCTCTGTTTCCTTTTGCTCACAGAAAGTTTCCCACCAATCTTTGACATGGGGAATGGCTTTGAGGAGCGCAAAAGTATTCTTTTCTCTATTCAAAAAGTTATGGACAGAGAAATGCCCTTCTATTAGATTCAACCACTTGTCTACAGCATCTGCGTCTATCTGACCTTCAAATATAGGAATATCGAAGTTTAATTGTACCTTGAAGGGGGCGTTGCCTCCGCTCAAAGAAGATGCGTCGCCTGTTGGTAGTCATCAAAGGAATTGCGCAAAATTATCCATCATCTCGTTTCTCTGTGCGTGAGGGATTCCTCAATCAACAGTTTGAAAGGATCTCCTGTCCTGTCATCTTTCTTTTCTCCTTCCATGAGAGGTCGCTTGGGTGTGCGAGAGATTTTGTCCTCAAGAGAAACAAGCTCGAGACCCAAATCTTTGTACTCCAACCTCATTGGGGACATGCTTTGAGACAACAAGGAGCAGACCACTCTGATACCACTGATCCAGATTTTATGAGTAGAATGAAATGAATATAGATTATTACTAGATGCTTAACATAGAATAACAGAGATACAGTAAAACTGGTTTTCTATTCAATAAGGAAATAAGCTGAAACTGTAAAATGCAACGAAAAACAAGCTTGCTAGAATGGTGGCAGCTTATCTCTGAGAAGAGATGTGACGACTGTGCTCATTCACAAGAAGATGATTACAATGAGGATCTCAAGGACTTTTTACAATAAACAAGAGTTTCAAAAACCCTAAACATACAAAAACCTAACCCTAGGAGATCAAGCGCCAAAAGTCATGTGGGCCCCGTTTGGGTAAGTCAGTACATCAACTTCCCGAGGTCGTAACTTTTGCATACGATTTCTGTTTTAGGCGTATGATAGCCCATTGGAAATATTTATCCGAGGACTACAACAGTCACACAAAATTTCACAATGAAATCTTGCAACTGCAACATACCCCAAAAAACGTCGTTTAGGGCCTCAAAACGGCTCCAAAAGTTTAGGACTCGAAAAACTGCTAAAAATAGTAAATTATCAAAATTGCTAGAAAGTTGTTTTGAGCTAGATGGAAAATGTGGGTGGCCACCGATATCCACCTGGATCAATCCTCCATCCTTAGGAAGTAATGGTCTCCATTGCATTGAGTTCCCCCATCAGATGAGGAAATTTCTGTTGAATTTGGCACCGAGTGAGCCACTTGCCTTGGTGCAGGAGCTACCCTGCTTTGACGAATCGATAAGCTAGATCCTTTGTTGTCGAGTGCCCTTGATCTGTGTGTCCACAATATGATCATTGGATTCCTATTGTATGAAGTCGGGGTTGAGCTATGTTGGTGTCAGTTGTTCTACTATGTCTGAGGTGTCCAATAATGGTGGGAAATAAGGCCGAAGGAGGTCCATGTTGAACACTGGGGGTAGGCCAAGGAAAGGAGGAATGTTGAGCGCAAAAGAATTATCCCCCACAACCTTGGTGATGGTGTACAACCCATATCAGAGTGGGTGAACCTTCCAATGGGGTCCTGTAAGGAGTTCTTTCTACAAGTGCAACCAAACTTTGTCACCCACCTGAAACTTATGTGGAACCCGATGTTGATCATGGCACTTCTTGTACTTGTCATTAGACTTCTATAGGATATCTTGAACCTGTTGGTGGGTGTGCTAGTTCCTCTCAATGAATCGGGTTTCTTTGTCAGCCTCAATTGGAGCATGAGAGGATTCAGTCAAGGTGACTACAAGGGGAAGTGCAACATCTATGGGACCCAATGGTTGGAATCCTAACCCCACCTGAAAGGGGTTGTGGCCGGTTGAGCTATCCAGGGATCGGTTGTAGCTATGTTGGACATAGGGAATACTCTCATCCCATGTGTGAGGGTGATTGGAATTATACATGCGCAAAATATGCACGATCATTCGATTTACGACCTCAATTTGGCCATCTATCTGGGGGTGGAAGGCCGTGGATTGGGTGAGCTTGGTGTCTAGCAGTGACCAGAGGCTCGACCAAAATGTCCTGACAAATCGACTGTCCCAATATAAGACAATGGTTTGTGGGATTCCAAAATGTACCCAGACTCGTTCAAATAAGAGCTTGGCAGTGGCTTCTGTTGTGATGCTCTTCTTGCAAGCAACCAGAATCACCATCTTAGAAAAGCGATTGACAACCACAAAAACATAGTCATTTCCCCACTTGGTGGATGGGAGGCCTGACATGTAGTCCATTGAGATGGATTCCCATGGTCTGTCAGGAGTAGGAAGAGGGGTTTACATGCCCAATTTCTTAGTGGTTGGTTTGGCAATAACGCAAGCAGTGCAAGACCTGATATACTTGCTGACCTCTTGTCGAAGTTTCAGCCAGTAGAAATGTTTTTGTAGCATCGCCACTATCTTTTCAACGCCGAATTGTCCTACCACCTGACTGTAGTGGGCTTCCAAGATCAGCTTCGCTCGCTCACTTGATGGAACACATATATGGCCTAGATGACACAACAACCCATCCTGAAGATGGAAATTATCGACAACTACCTTTGCACCCAACATTTGGTAGGTGGTGGCGAAGTATGGATCTATCTCATAGAGTTGGGTCCATCTAGAGGTCTCATGGCCGCAGGATTCTAACACTGTGGTGAGTGTCGCGACTGGTGGTCTGCTGAGGCAATTAACAACACGGTTGGTGCTTCCTGTTTTATACTTGATGTTGAGGTGGAATTGCTACAAGTATGTGGACCACTTTTGATGGTGGTCATTCTACAATTTTCCTTGTGTCTGCATGAAATGCAGTGGCTTATGATCAATGTGGATGATTGTCTCCCTCCCAAGAATGTAATGTCTCCACTGGCGGCAGGCTTGCATAATGGAGTACATTTCTTTTTCGTAAGTAGGATACTTATGGACAACATCTAATAGTGTTGCACTATGATAGGCCATGGGGTGGTAGTGTTGCATGAGAACGACACCCACAACATAGTCTGAAGCATTAGTCTCAATCTCAAAGGGTTGTTGTAGGTATGGTAGTGAAAGTACTTTGGCTGAGCACAAGTGCTGCTTCAAATCGTCGAACGCTTGTTGTTGGGGCTGGCCCCATGAAAATTTCACCTTACCACCACCCCTAGTTATTTGGTTGAGGGCCCATGCAATATGGGAAAATCCCAACACAAACCTGTAGTAGAAATTGGCAAGGCCCAAGAAGCTCCGAAGCTCAGTGAGTGTGGTTGGGGTTGGCCAGTCACAAATGACTTGGATCTTGGCTAGATCCACATGTACGCCATGTTTATCAATGATGTAGCCTAGGTAACGGACCTTGTCCATGCCGAAGGAGCATTTTTCCAAGTTGGCATATAGCTTGTGCTGCCGCAAGGTGTGCAGAACCTGCTGAATATGTTGCAAGTGTTCGGCCCAGGTCTTGTTGTAAATGAGAATTTCATCAAGATACACCACTACAAAAGTATTGGTGAATGGTCACAGGATATCGTCCATCATCCTCATGAAAGTGACTGGAGAATTTGTCAGACCAAAGGGTATGACCAACCATTCAAAAAGGCCTTCCTTTGACTTGAAGGCGGTCTTCCATACAACTGTTTGTTCTATTGGGACCTGGTGGTAGCCAAACTTCAAATAAATCTTACTGAAGTATTTGGCCCCCATGAGTTGATCAAGGAGGTCATCGATTCGGGGAATCAGGTACCGGTTTCTGACTGTGATTTTATTCAGAGCCCGATAATCAATGCAAAGTTTCCAGGTTCCATCTTTCTTCTATACCAGCACGATTGGGCTCTCGCAATGTGACGAGCTAGGACATATGTGCCCCTTGTGGAGAAATTCTTGGATCTGTTGCTTGATCTCCTCATTCTCTAACAGAGAGCGACAATAGACTGGCACATTGGGCAGCGATGCACCAGGGGTCAGATCGATGGGGTGCTTGACCTGGCAGTGTAGATGTACCCCGGTAGGTGAGGAGAAGATATCTGAGTATTCTTCCACGACCTTATCTACTTGCTTCTATTGTGTGGAGAGGTCGACCGCATAGACCCTGGATATGGATGTGATTTTTCTCTCATTCTAGGAGCAGATCACGAAGAAGACAAACTTCCCCGTCTGAGAGATGACCTTCCTGCATTGCTTAGTAGATATCAAGGAAAAAGCACTGGGTGGGACAACCTCGGGTATCCTGTACAATTTCCTGTTCAAAGTAATAATAACACTACGAGGCCTAGACTCATATACAACATGACATTTCCATAAATAAAGTTGGCCCAAAAGAACATCACAAACTTTGAGAGGATAAACATCACACAATACGTCATCTTTGAAGGGCTTTATGTCGTATGACAGTCGACACTATTGGCTGACGTAGAGATCGCTTCCTTGGTGAAGCCATCCAATGGTGTAGGGTTATGGGTGCGGCGTTGTCGGCAGGGCCAACCGCTTGATGACCTCTGCTGATATGAGGTTCTTCTGGCTACCACTATCAACAATGAAGTGCAGTGGGGTGCCTTTTACCCACATCTGGGAATGGAAGAGGCACTCTCCTTCTTCTGGCTCGTCTGGTTCACCATGTTGGAGCTTGGTGGTAGCAACAGTGGCATTGGGTTCCACATCAATGATCCATATTCCCCTTTCTGGTTCTGACTCAAAGTCAGAACCTGCATCTAATTCAGAGGCTTTCACTTTATCCACCAACGTCTTCTTTGAGCTACAGTCAGCAGTGTTATGCCAAGGGCCCTTATGTAAGTCACACCACTTCCCGGTATCTTTCTTTGTCTTTCCGGTGTCCTTCTTTGCTTGTGGATTGGACTGGTTGTCCTAATACTATGCATCTTTTATTTGTCCTTTGTTCTGTGTGTTGGGGCCGCCCTTTCCTAGCTTTTGTTGTGAGGGGTTCCCCGATCCAAATTGTCATGTCTTTTGTTTGAGCTTCTTCTCGATTTTGACAACATATCGATAGGCCGCGCCCAAGGATGGGATGTCCAGAAATTCCATTTCGGTCTAGATGTATCTATGCAGAGCACTGTGATACCTGAGCATCAGATGTCTCTCTGAATATTTGATGCCCAACTTGGTGCACAAGGTATGGAAGATATTTTTGAAATTTGGCACTGCTTGGTCTCTTTCTTGCCACAGTGTGGTCCATTTGGTATACAAGTCGTCATAACTTTCAACATGGTAGTATTCTTCCTTAATAGCATCCCTGAAGTATTCCCAGGTGGTCGTGACTGTAAATAATGAAGGTTCCTCTATTTCCTTTTGCTCACAGAAAGTTTCCCACTAATCTTTGACATGGGGAACGACTTTGAGGAGCGCAAAAGTATTATTTTCTCTATTTGAAAAGTTATGGACAGAGAAATACTCTTCTAGTAGATTCAACCACTTGTCTACAACATCTGCGTCTATATGACCTTCAAATATAGGAATATAGAAGTTTATTTGTACCTTGAAGGGGGTGTTTCCTCCGCTCGAAGAAGATGCGTCGCCTGTTGGTAGTCGTTGAAGGATTTGCGCAAAATTATCCATCATCTCATTTCTCTGTTGCGTGAGGGATTCCTCAATCAATAGTTTGAAAGGATATCCTATCCCATCATCTTTCTTTTCTCCTTCCATGAGAGGTCGCTTGGGTGTGCAAGAGATTTTGTCCTCAAGAGAAACAAGCTCGAGACCCAAATCTTTGTACTCCGACCTCGTGGGGACATGCATTAAGACAACAATGAGCAGACCGCTCTGATACCACTGATCCGGATTTTATGAGCAGAACAAAATGACTACAGATCATTACCAGATGCTTAACATAGAATAACAAAGATACAGTAAAACTGGTTTTCTATTCAATAAGTAAATAAGATGAAACTGTAAAATGCAGCGGAAAACAAGCTTGTTGGAATGGTGGCGGCTTAACTCTAAGAAGAGATGTGATGGTTGCACTCATTCAGAAGAATATGATTACAATGAGGCTCTCAAGGACTTTTTACAATAAACAGGAGTCTCAAAAACCCTAAACATCCAAAAACCTAACCCTAGGAGATGAAGCGCCAAAAGTCATGTGGGCTCCGTTTGGGTAAGTCAGTACATCAACTTTCCGGGGTCGTAACTTTTGCATACAATCTTTGTTTTAGGCGTATGATATCCCATTGGAAAGATCTATCTAAGGACTACAACAGTCGCACAAAATTTAGCAATGAAATTTTGCAACCACAACATACCCCAAAAAACATCGTTTAGGGCCTCAAAACAGCGCCAGAAGTTCAGGACCCGAAAAACTGCTAAAAATGGTAAATTATCAAAATTGCTAGAAAGTTGTTTTGAGCCAGCTGGAAAAGGTGGGTGGCCACCGATATCCACCTGGATCACATAATCTCCAAAATATCACTAGGCCATGAGCCATAACATTACCAAGATATTACCCTTAAAACTTACACCATGACATACCTCATAACCTGTGACAACCCTATTGCATAATCATACCTTGTTGCAACTTGGAACAAACATCCCCTTTACTTTACCTCATCCTTGCTACCTCATATTCTCCAATAGATCAAGTGTTCACTAGATAGATATTCAATGAACTTGTGTTTGTGAATGAGAGGATCTTGATGTGTATTTATACTCTTCCATATAACTACTTTTCAACCACTTTATCATTAATTAATTTCTTTTTATAACCACTTTACTCTTAATTAATTTCTTGTTACAATTGTTTTACCATTTAACTATTTTAGCCTTTTTCCTAACTTTAGAGTAATAATTATTTTACCCTTTTTCCTAATTTTAGGGTCATAACTGTTTTACCTTTTTTTCTAATTTTAGGGTCATAATTGTTTTACTCTTTTTCCTAATTTTAGGGTCATAAATTTTTTACCCTTTTTCCTCATTTTAGGGTCATAACTATTTTACCCTTTTTCTTAATTTAGGGCTAACCCATGTTCCTGTTGCAACTACTTTACCCATAATTAGTAAACTCGGAATTTCTTTGTTACAACTACTTTACCCACAATTAACTTCTTGTTTCAAGCACTTTGAATATCAAACTTCTTGAAGTCTTTCTAGAGGCTTCTAGAATAATTGACTTCTTGTTGACTTTCTAGGAGTTTCAAGATTATTCTTAAGGGTTATCCAATATTTACAAAGTCGTGTCTCCTCAACTGTAAGGAGCCACATGATGTACCACCTATCACTGGAAATGGCTTGACGCATACTATCCATCTATGATAGTATTACTTGCAAGTAAACTGACCTTCATGTCTCTATTCCTCGATCAAATGTGGGTTCCATGACCATACCTTCAAGGATACATGTAGACTTCATCAAATGAAACTAGTACATATTCTTATATCAATCACTCCATCAATGAAAACTAACTATCCATCTATCTGAACCACATCTCTAGGGATTCCATACTTTTCCAAGGGTTGACATCAATATCCAAGGGTTGACATCAATGACAACTACTTGTCAAAACCAACTGTCCAAAAATAACCCCTTTTGGCATTGATGGAAACACCAACATTGATGGAAACAACTAATGCTCCAACACGCATGCTCCCCCTATGATCATTGATCCTCGTCAATGTTTCACACTCTCCCCCTTTGACATCAATGGTAAAGGGTATGTCTCCTTGGAGTTTCTCCCCTATATTCATGCATCTGTTCTCTCTTGATGTTTCCATGCCTTTGTTCTTTATCTTCGCATGTTTCTCTCCTTATGTGACTTCCCCTGAAAGTATACCTACTTTGAAAAATTCTTCTCTTTCTCTTACTTTGACATCATGGGAAAAATGATAACTCCCCCTTTCGGTATGTCTCCCCTTCTCTGCATGTTTCTAATTTTCCAATCTAGATATATTTCTCTAATTATTTCTCTCCCCTTGGCTTCTCTACAAGATGTCATGTAAATCAATGTAGGGCTACCTTTAAGTGCTTCCTTTTCTCTCTTCCAATGCTTGCTAATTGTCCATTGGTGCTTCCTCTTGTAAATCTATGATACATATAAAAAGCATTCAAAATTTATTGAATTCAAATGATTTGTCATGACCATATTGTTCAATAATGTCCCTCTGATGATATAAATTTTGCTAAAGGTTTCTCTTTCCCTGTTTTTCTATCCCTTTAACTTCTTGTCTTTTTGTGACCAACTGATTTCAATTGATTCCTCTGATACACTACTATGCATTTTCTCTGACTCATGTTTTCTAAACCTATTAATGATCTCATAAATCTATCTCTGTCCATATTTCATAAGATATCCATAAATATGTTACTTAACTGTCCACATTGTTGACCCATATATCATTGTACTATCATGAAGGATTCACAACTACAACTAAATCAAATGTGTCCACTAATCTACTCTATCTGCAAATTGAACTCTACATGTATGGAACAAGTATTATTGAAGATATCTCTTCCTGAAGGAATATAATCATAACATATTCCTATGTAACTTCCAACTGATATTTATGTGGGAATAATACTTCTCAACTGATCAATCTATCATTCTGTACTTTTGCTATTTTTCTTTTCAAATAATTCAACCTTCTTGAAAGATGGTTCTCTGATTTGTAGTAGCTATTGCACTGACTCCCCCTATTCAATATTCATATTCACTAGGAGTCTCCAAGCCGGGTGGCTTAGAAAAATACTTACTCTGATGCAAATTAATATTCCTCTTCTTTTGTAAACTTATCATATTTCTGAACTCTGACTTCTTCCCTTTTACTAGTGGATTGATCTTGCACTACAATTCCTGAAAATACAATCTCTTGGGCATGTTCCTTATTCACTTATTCTTCTTTTATTTCTCGCATTACTGCAAATCTTGTGATCTCTGGGACATGGCATTTATTCACATGTTCTTCTTTTTTTCATTTCTTCTCCAAACCTTCTTGTATCTAACATCTTATTTTTTTCCTATAGATTTTTCTTGATATTGTACTATTGCCAATACTGAGAGTATGACTTCTAGGTGTCCTTCATTCATCTTCTCTTCTTTTACCTATTCTTGTGTTCTTTTACAAACTTTATTATATCTCATAGAGGTATTCATAATGCTTCTACAATCACGAGCTATGTGACCATAATTGTGGCATTTGTAACATTCAATGTTATGTGGGGAAAATAAGTATTTCTTTCTTGAAAATTTCTTCCATAAGCTTTGCAATTTGCAATTTAATGTCCAAATTTAGTACAATAAAAAAACGACCTTGAAAAAAAATTTACATACCCGAGAGTGAATGATTTTTTTTGTGGTGCACTCCTTTTGAATTATTTCCTTGGCTGATCATGATAATGATTTAAGATTCTTTGTGGTTTGAATGTGGAGGATATTCCTAAAGATGTATCTCTATCATTTTTCTTTGATTATGGCTAACCATAATTCCTTCCTTTGAGTGATTCTACATAGCTCTTACTCTTTTCCTCATTCTTATTTTTTGGCAACTTGGAGTGCTTCTCTTCAACATTTTCTACGGACGATGTGGATGGTTTTGTCTCTTCAATGTTCTTGTTTAGCTCAATGATTTTGGCTCTCAATGTAACAACTCCTTCTTCAAGCTTCTCAACCTCTTCTTTCTTCATCATCTGACTCTTCATGAATTATTTTGTTCGCTTTGCTTCTTCAAGTTGGATCTTCAAGGAGATGATTTCCTTTTCAAGTCTTATTTCTTCTTGACCAAAATTTTCTTCAAGTTGATTTAGGTCCTAATTTCTTTCCTTCAAATGATCTATCAAAATCTTTTTTCTTTTCTATGCTTCCTTTCGTTCGACTTCCAAACACTGCTTCTCTTTCATTGCTTCATTTCTTATGGATGGTATCTTAGCTTATAAACACTTATTTTCTTCCACTTGATCTTTTTATGTTTCTTCAATATTTCTAGCTTCTTCTACCTGAGCTTTTAGTTTCACAATGACTTGTTGGACTTCTTTGAAACTTTTGAGAATTATTCTTGACTAGTTGTTCTTCAAGAGACTTGTTCTTCTTCCTTTCTTTTGTCAATTCATCTAAATCACTAATCAACTCTTCTTCAATGTCTACTTTGCATTCTTCACAATATTCTTCTTATGAATCTTTTTGGCATGATGAGCATCTCTCTTCTTGTTTTGTTCTTGCATCTCCTTTATCATTCTATGGCTTTGTGATGGGAGATTCCTTAAAGTAGAGGTTATGTAACTTATCCCAAAGTTATTTAGCTGATGAACATTTTCTAACCTTTTCTCTTACATGATCAGGTAATCCTTTCTGGATGAAATCCATTTCTATTTTTTTGTTTCTTTTCAATTCCTTCTTGGTTGTTGTTTTTGGATTATTTGTAGTGGTGTATCCTCTAACAACTAAGTACCAAATATCATATCCTTGTGCCTTTAACAAAAATTCATTATGTTTCTCAACATCTCATACTATATACCATTATGACCATCGAACTGTGGTATTCCATTTCTATACAAATTCTTGTTGTTCATGATCTTCCTTCTAGTGGTTAAAATATTTTCTTGAAGGACTTGTTTTGATACCAATTGTTCGAATACTGTGG
>JZKD02S1759893.1:255152-267220 GCA_000966675.3 Picea glauca | reverse complement strand
TATATATGTTAACTTTATCAACAATATATCATCAATATATTATCAATGTATAATGAGCATATAAACATAAGCAACATCACATCAACATCACAACAAATAAAAATTACACTAGTATTTACGTAGAAACCAAAATGGGAGAAAACCATGGAATGTTTTCTTATATATCAAAGAATACATTCATTGGAAACACCAACTTCCCAATTTTCCAGCTGCAACTAGGAGGATACAACCCCCTATTTACAGGATCCAACCTGAAGGAAGCTCCAACTCCATGCTTTCCCTGACACCAACTTGAAGGAGGATACAACCCCCTTTTCTTTCCCCATATCGTCACCCTGGAATATAAGTGTAGACCAACTGTCACTACCACAATCATTGCATTGTCACTATCACCTTCACTTCCACTGTCACTACCACTGTCAACCTATCGTTGACCAACATGTACAATCTATCACTGTCATTGACACTCAACCAGATCCTCTCACATGGATCATAGACCAATGAAACCTCTCAAACAGATGTCCAACATCACCAACACATGCCTCGAACAAGCATGTACCAAACCATCAACCTATACCCTACCAAGCATCAACCATGTACCAAAACCTATATGATAATACATGCATCAACCATGCGCCAACACCTTTACAAAAACAAGTTCATCAACCATGCACCAACACCTGTACCATGTACCTCAACCATCAACCATGTACATCAACCATCAACCATGTACTTCAAACATTTACATCCATCATCAACTATGTACCAACATATGCATCAATGTATAAACGAAAACCTCAAGCATGCATCATAATCAACCAAGATCATATACCAATTAGATGCCTCAAATATATTCCAATATCACAAATATAGGCCTCTAAAAATCAACCATAAAAACCATATACAATGTACCAAGGATATGTCTCAAGCATAACACCAAAGCATGAACCTCAACCCTATGCAACCATAAACCAAAAGGGGCCTCCAATATATGCCTTAAGCATGTGGCATACCATTCATGAAACAAGTCTAATGAACTATCACATCAATCATGTATCAAACCCTCACTATTATGCAACCTCAACTTGTATCAATATCTCCAACAATACAACTCAACCAAGCTGCCTCAAACATGTACCATATGACATGCTTCATGCATGTACCAAAATATATTCCATAAACCGTGTACTAAGCAAGTACAAAAACTCTCAATATGTGCATCAAGAATAAACCATCATCTCCAAAATATCACCAGGCCATGCCACCAATATGAACCATAACATAACCAAGATATAACCCTCAAAACTTACACAATGGCATACCTCATAACCTGTGACAACCTAGTTGCATAATCATACTTTGTTGCAACTTGGAACAATCATCCCCTTTACCTTACTTCATCCTTGCTACCACATATTCACCAATAGATCAAGTGTTCACTAGATAGATATTCAATGAACTCGTGTTTGTGAATGAGAGGCTCTTGATGTGTATTTATACTCTTCCATATAAATTCTTTCCAACCACTTTCTCCTTAATTAAGTTCTTGTTATAACCACTTTACTCTTAATTAATTTCTTGTTACAAGTGTTTTACCATTTAATTGTTTTACCCTTTTTCCTAACTTTAGAGTAATAACTATTTTACCTCTTTTCCTAATTTTAGGGTCATAACTATTTTACCTTTTTTTCTAATTTTAGGGTCATAATTGTTTTACCCTTTTTCCTAACTTTAGCGTCATAACTATTTTACCCCTTTTCCTCATTTTAGGGACATAATTGTTTTACCCTTTTTCTTAATTTAGGGTTAACCCACATTCTTTTTGCAACTACTTTACCCATAATTAGTAAACTCATAATTTATTTGTTACAACTACTTTACCCATAATTAACTTCTTGTTGCACCCACTTTGACTAGCAAACTTCTTGAAGACTTTCTAGAGGCTTCTAGAATAATTGACTTCTTGTTGACTTTCTAGGATTTTCTAGATTGTTCTTGAGGGCTCTCCAATCTTTACAAATCCATGTCTCCTCAAACGTAAGAAGCCACGTGATGTACCACCTATGATTGGAAACAACTTGACGCGTACTATCTGTCTATGATAATATTACTTGCAAGTACACTGACCTTCATGTCTATATTCCTCGATCAACTGTGGGTTCCATGACCATACCTTCAAGGCTACATGTAGACTTCATCAAATGAAACCAACACATATTCTTACATCAACCATTCCATCAATGAAAACTAACTATCCATCTATCTCAAACACATCTCTAGGGCTTCCAGACTTCTCCAAGGTGATCTAGATTTAGGAGAAGAACGAACTGATTAACAGACTAAATACAATAAACATAGAGATACAAAGAATAATACAAATATCTAGCGAACAATATCTTCTATTAAATAATGAAATAGGATGAAACTGTAAAACTACAGAACTGAAACAGTTGCTCGAATGGTGGTAGCTATCTCTGAGAAGAGATATGGCTGCTAAGCACATCCACCTGAGAAAAAAATGGATTAGACTGAGGCTCCAGAGGCCTTTTTGATATTACTCATGAATGTCAAAACCATATACATACAAAAACCTAACCCTAGAAGGTGAAACACCAAAATTCATGTGGGCCTTATGGGTAAGTTGGTGTAAATTGGTACCTCAAATTCCCAGGGTCATAACTTTTGCATACGACCTCTGTTTTAGGTGTGTGATATTTTGTTGGAAATATCTTTCAAAGAACTACACATTTCTCTATCAAACTCTAACCTCATCTATAGTTTGACTATGGACAGCCAAAAAAACAACGTTTAGGGCCCCAAAACGACCATGGAAGTACAACAAGATGTGTTGACATGAAAAGATACAAAATAATCCAGTTGGATTAGGTGAGAGGCCACCCATATCCACCTGGAGGATGTGTGGGGCTTCAAACAACCCAGAAGTGTAGAACCCACAATTACAAAGCAATACATAAGATATTTTTGAAAACAAAATGGACACGAGGTGCTAGTTGGAATAGGTGGGTGGCCACCAATATCCACCTAGATAAATCCTCCCCCCTTAAGAAGAAATGGTATCCATTGCATTGAGCTCCCCCATTAGGTGAGGAAAATTCTGCTGGATTTGGCCCTGGGTGAGCCACTTGCCTTGGTGTAGGATTTTCCCTGCCTTGACAATCCGATAAAGTTGGATCCACTGCTAGCGAGTGCCCTTGACTTGTGTGCCCACTTTCGGGTTAGTGGATGCTCATTCCATGTAGTAAGGGTTGAGCTATGTTGGTTTAATCTATTCGAAGATATCTGAGGTGTCCAATAACGGTGGAAAATATGGATGAAGGAGGTTCACATTGAATACTGGATGAATACTAAGGAAGGGTGGAGTGTTGAGCTCAAAATCATTTCTACCCACAGCCTTGGTGATAGTATAAGGCCCATAAAAAAGTGGGTGAAGCTTCTGATGGGGCCCGATGAGATGCTCCTTCTAAAAATGTAACCAGACTTTGTCACCAACCTGAAACTGGTGTGGTACCTTGTGTTGATCATGGATTTTCTTGTACTTAGCATTGGATTTATGCAAAATTTCCTAGACATGTTGGCGGATGTGTTGAATCCGTTCAATGAATATGGTGGCTTTGTCGATCGTAGACTGATTAGGGGAAGAGTCTTTTTGTGTGGTGGCAAGAGGAAGAGCAACATCAATGGGTCCCAAGGGTTGGAATCCCAGACCCACCTGAAATGTTCTATGGTCAATGGACCTATGGAGAGCCTTGTTGTAACTTTGTTGGACATATGGGAGACTCTCTTCCCATGTACATGGATTCTTATAATTGTACATGCGTAGGATGTGCACAATAATACAATTGACGACCTTTGTTTGGCCATTGGTTTGGGGGTGGAAAGAAGTGGATTTTGTGATATTGGTTTCCAACAGATACCAAAGACTCGACCAAAAGGTGTTGAGGAACCTTCTTTCTTGGTCGAAGATGATGGTCTGTGGTATCCCAAAGTGGACCCACACTCATTCAAAGAAGAGATTAACAGTATCTACCACTGTTACATTCTTCTTACAGGTTGTGAGGATGGCCATCTTAAAAAACTGATCAATGACCACAAACATGCAGTCATTTCCTTTCTTTGTGGATAGTAAGTCAGACATGTAATCCATTGATATGGATTCCCAAGGCTTCTCGAGAATAGGAAGAGGGGTGTATAAGCCTTGCTTCTTGATTGTTGTCTTGGTAATGGCATAGGAAATGAAAGAGATGATATACTTGTTAATGTCCCGTCGAAGTTTTGGCCAATAAAAATGTTTTTGAAGAACAACCATAGTTTTCTCTATGTCAAAATGTCCTGCCACTCGATTGTAGTGGGCTTCCCAAATAATATTTGCAAGCTCAATTGTAGGAAAGTATATATGGAATAGGTGGCATAAGAGTCTATCTTGAATGTGAAAATCAGGGACAGTTGTGCCTGTACCCAAGAGCTGATATGTAGTGGTGAAGTCCAGATCTTGATGATAAATTTGGGTCCACTCCAATGCTTCATGTCCATAGGAATGGAGCATAGTGGTGAGTGTAGCCACAGGAGGCCGACTAAGGCATTCAGTGAAATGATTGGAGATACATTTCATATACTTGATGTTGATATGGAACTGTTGCAGGTAGTTGGACCACTTCTGATGGTAGTCATTCTGCAATTTCCTCTGTGTCTGTATGAATTGCAGTGGCTTGTGATCAATGTGTATGATTGTCTCTTTTCCCAGGATATAATGTTTCCATTAATGACAGGCTTGTACAATGGAATAAATTTCCTTATCATAGGTGGGGTATTTCTAGACTGTATCGAAGAGTGTCTCACTATGGTATGCAACTAGATGCCCATGTTGAGTGAGAATTGCACCCACAACATAGTCAGATGCATTAATCTCAATCTCGAATGGTTATTGCAGATCGAGCAAGGAGAGTACTGGAGATGAGCACAAGCGATGCTTCAGATCATTGAATTCTTGTTGTTTCTCCTTCCCCCACACGAACTTGTCCCTACCACCACCCTTGGTCACCTAGCTGAGGGCCCATGCAATATGGGAGAATCCCAACATGAATCGTCGGTAGAAGTTGGCTAGTGCCAAAAAGCTTCGAAGCTCGATCAGTGTGGTCAGAGCTGGCCAGTAATGGATGACTTGGATCTTATCTAGATAAACATGTACCCCATGCTCATAAACAATGTAGCCCAAGTATTGGACCATGTTCATGCCATTTTTTTTTTCCAAGTTAGCGTAAATCTTATGTTGTCACAGAGTGCTCAAAACCTATTGAATATGTTGCATGTGCTCCTCCAACATTTTGTTGAAGATGAGAATGTCATACAAATATAATACCACAAAGGAGTTGGTGAAGGGCCTCATTACATCATCCATCAACCTCATGAAAGTGGTCGGTGCATTTGTTAAGCCAAAGGGAATGATTGGCCATTTGTAGAGACCTTGTTTATACTTGAAGGTTGTCTTTCATAGATTAGTTGGTTCAATGGGAACCTGGTGGTAGCTAGAATTTAGGTCAATATTGCTGAAGAGATTTTCCCCCTTGAGTTGGTCAAGAAGGCCATCAATATTGGGAATGGGGTAGTGGATCCTGACATTGATTTCTTTTAAGGATTTGTAATGAATGCAAAATCGCCAATTCTCGTCCTTCTTCTGCACCAGTACAATCAGAATTCTGCAAGGGGAGGAGATGGGTATAATGTGCCCCTTTTGAAGAAGCTCTTGGATTTGACACTTGATTTCGTCATTCTCCATCAACGAGCACCGATAGACTGGTCCATTAGGCAGAGGTGCATCGGGGTCAGATCAATTGGATTCTTGACTTGGCAGTGTGTCGGTACCCCTGTAGGTGAGGTGAAGATGTATTTGTATTCTTCCACGATCTCGTCCACTTTCTTCTGCTTCAAAGAGAGGCATTGTGTATAGGCCACAAATGTGGAAGAAACCTTCTTCTTACCATGAGAATGGATCATAAAGAGGAATAACTTCCCGGTCAATGAAATGACCTTACTAAATTTCTTAGTAGAGATTAAAGAAATAATAGTAGGTGGTGCTACCTTTGGGATCCTATACAATTTTATACCCAAAGTAATGATAACACTATAGGATCTAGACTCATACACAACATGATGCTTCCACAAATACGGTTGTCCTAAAAGAACATCACAAACTTCAAGGGGAGAAATATCACATAGTACCTCATCTTTGAAAGGCTTGATGTCGTAGGGCATACAACACTGTTGGCTGACACAGATATCTCTTCCTTGGCGAAGCCAGTTGATGGTGTAGGGATGCGGGTGCAGTTTCGTTGGTAGGTCTAGCCGCTGGATGACCTCTGTTGAAATTAGGTTCTTCTGACTACTATTGTCGACAATGAAATGAATAAGAGCCCCCTTGACCCACATCTGCGAGTGAAAGAGGCGTTCCCCTTCCTCTGGTTCTTCTGGTTTGCTTGGCTGGACTTTGGTGGTAGCAAGAGTGGCACTGGTTTCAACATCGATAATCTGCTTCCCTCCTTCAGGATTTGACTCAGAATCAAAATCAACCTCTGAATCAGAAGCCTTTAGCTTGGCCATGAGGTACTTCTTGGAGCGACATTCTTCGGTGTTGTGCCAAGGACTTTTGTGGTACTCACACCGTTTTCTCGTGTCCTTCTTCGTCTTCTCAATGCCCTTCTTGTGTTGCAGCTTGGAATGGTTTTCCTAAGGGAGGCCATATTGACTTGGTCCCTTCCTATGTGGGTTGGGGATGCCTTTTCCCTGCTTCAGCTATGCGGGGTTTGCAGATCCAAACTTTCATCATTTTTTCTTAAATTTTTGCTCGATCTTGACAGTGTATCTATAATCTGTGCCCAAGGAGACAATGTCCAGGAAATCCATCTTTGTTTGAATGTATCTATTAAAACAATCATGGTATTCGAGCACCATATGACGCTCAAAGTATTTTATACCCAATTTGGTGCGTAGGGTATGGAAAATATTGGTGAAATCTGGTACTCTATGGTCCCTTTCTTGACGTATGGTGGTCCATCTGGTGTACTGGTCTTTATAGCTTCCAAAAGGTTAGTACTTTTATTTAATGGCATCCTAGAAGGAATCCCATGTAGGGGCCACCAAAAACATTGTATATTCCTCCATGTCCCTTTGCTCAGAGTAAGTATCCCACCAGTCTTTAACATGGGGAACAACCTTGAGGATTGCAAAAGTGATATTTTCCCTATCGAAAAAATTGTGGACCGAAAAATAACCTTCGAGCAGATTCAACCATTTCACATCTATCATTCCTTAAAATAATGGAATATCAAAATTTACCTGTACCTTGAAGGGGGTTTCATGGCTGCTTGATGAAGATGCTTCTCCTGTGGGCATCCGTCGAAGGATATGAAGGAAGTTTTCCATCATTTCATTCCTTTTTCGTGCAAGGTATTCCCTGAGAAACATTTTAATAGGATTTCTTGCTCCATCATCTTTCTTTTCATCCCCCATGGGTTGTTGTCGGGCTCGGCGTGACCGATCTTGTAATGGCTCGATAGGTTCGAATCCCAACTTCTTGTACCTAGATCTTGTCAGGGACATGCATGAAGAAAAATAAATGAAGATTAGACCGCTCTAATACCACTGATCCAGATTTAGGAGAGGAACAAAATGATTAACAGACTGAATACAATAAACATAGAGATATGAAGAATAACACAAATATCCAGTTAACAATATCTTCTATTAAATAATGAAATAGGTTGAAACTGTAAAACTACAGAACTGGACACTTGCTCGAATGGTGGTAGCTATCTCTGAGAAGAGATGTGGATGCTACACACATCCGTCTGAGAAAAAAATGGATTACAATGAGGCTCTCAAGGCATTTTTGATATTACTCATGAATTCCAAAACCCTAGACATCCAAAAACCTAACCCTAGAAGGTGAAATGCCAAAATTCATGTGGGCCCTATTGGTAAGTTGGTGTAATTTGGTACCTCAACTTCCCAGGGTCATAAATTTTTCATACAACCTTCGTTTTAGGTGCGTGATAGCCCATTGGAAAGGTATTTCAAAGAAATACTCATTCCACCATCAAAATTTGACTTTGTCTACAATTTTACTGTGGTGAGCCAAAAAAACAACGTTTAGGGCCCCAAAACGGCCCTGGAAGTACAAAAAGATGTGCTAACATGAAAACATATAAAATAAGCCAGTTGTATTAGGTGAGAGGCCACCCATATCCACCTAGAGGATGTGTGGGGCTTCAGACAACCCCCGAAGTGTAGAACCCACAATTACAAAGCAGTACAAAAGAATGTTCTGAACAAAAAATAGACACGAGGTGCCAATTGGAATAGGTGGGTGGCCACAAATATCCACCTGGATCACAAGGATTGGCATCAATCTCCAAGGTTTGAAATGAATGAAAACCAATTGTCCAAACCAACTATCCAAAAATATCCCCCTTTGGCATTGATGGAAACACTAATGTAAACACTAATGCTCCAACACTCATGCTCCCCCTATGACTATTTATCCTAATCACTGTTTCACACTCTCCCCCTTTGACATCAATGGAAAAGGATCTGTCTCATTGGGGCTTCTCCCCCTTTCTTCATGCATCTATTTTCTCCTTGTGTTTCCATGTGTTTGTTCTTTCTCTTCACATGTTTCTCTCCTTATGTGACTTCCCCTAAACTTGTACCTTCTATGGATAATCCTTATCTTTCTCTTCCTTTGACATCATGGGAAAAAGGATAACTCCCCCTATTGGTATGTCTACCCCTGTATGCATGCTT
Source organism: Picea glauca (assembly GCA_000966675.3). Taxonomy (NCBI): domain Eukaryota; kingdom Viridiplantae; phylum Streptophyta; class Pinopsida; order Pinales; family Pinaceae; genus Picea; species Picea glauca. The sequence goes on along the minus strand of JZKD02S1759893.1, from coordinate 258,403 downwards.
CTAATATTTCATTGTAGATCTCTTTCTCTAATGACATTTCTTCCATTGGATTCTCTGCAAGCTGTCATGTAAATCAATGTAGGGATACATGTAAGTGTTTCCTTTCCTCTCTTCCAGTGTTTGCTAATTGTCCATTGGTGCTTCCTCTTGTAAATATATGATACATATAAAACTCTTTCAAAATTTCTTGACTTCAATTGATCTGTCGTGACCATATTGTTCAGCAATGTCCCTTTGATGATATAACCTTTGTTGAAGGTGTATTTTTCCATGTTTTTCTATGCCTTTCACTGTTTGTATTTTTGTGATCAAATGATTTCAATTTATTCCACTGATACACTGCTATGCATTTTCTCTTACTCATATTTTTTGTACCTGCTAATGATATCATAAATCTATCTCTGTCCATATGTCATAAGATGTCCATAAATATGATACTCAAATGTCCACAATGTTGACCCATCTATCACTATACTATCATGAAGGATTCAAAACTACAATTGAATCAAATGTGTCCACTAATATACTCTATCTGCAAATTGAACTTTGCATATATGGAACAACATGTATTAAAGATATCTCTTCCTACAGGAATATATTCATAAACTTCTTCCTGTGTAACTGCCAACTGATATCTACGTGGGAATAATAATTCTCAACTGATCAATCTATCATTCTATCTTTCTGCTATTTGTCTTTGCAAATACTTCAACCTTCTTGAAAGATGGTTCTCTAATTTTTAGTATCTACTGCACTGACTCTCCCCCTATTCAATATTCATATTCACTGGGAGTCTCCAAGTTTGGTGGATCAGAAAAATACCTTCTCTGATGCGAAGTAATAATCCTCTTCTTTGGTAGACTCATCATATTTTTGAACTATGACTTCTTCCCTTTTACCTGTGTATTGATGTTGCACTACAACTCTTGAAATTACAATCTCTTGGGCCCGTTGCTTATTCACTTGTTCTTTTTTTCTTTCTTGCATTATTGCAAATATTGTGATCTCCGGGACCTGGTCTTTATTCACTTGTTCTTATTTTTTTCATTTCTTCTCCAAACCTTCCTGTATCTAACATATTCCTTTTTTCCTATAGATTGTTCTTGATATCATACTATTGCCTATCATGAGAGTATGACTTTCGGGTGTCCTTCATTCATATTCTCTTCTTTTACTTGTTCTTGTTTTCTTTTCCAAACTTTCTTATATCTCATAGAAGTATCCATCATGCTTCTACAATCACAAGCTATGTGACCATAATTGTGGCATTTGTAACATTCAATGTTATGTGGGGCACATAAGAATTTCTTTCTTGAACATTTCTTCCATAAGCCCTACAATCTACAATTTTATGTCCAAAGTTAGTACAATAAAAATAATGACCATGAAAGAAATTTACATGTCTAGGAGTGAATGATCTTCTTTTTGGTGCAATATTTTTGAATTCTTGCCTTGGCTAATCATGATCATGATTGAAGCTTCTTTATGGCTTGAATGTCGAGGATCTTCCTGAAGATGTATCTCTATCACTTTTATTTGATTATGGATAACCATGATTCCTTCCTTTGAGTAATTTTTCATAACTCTTACTCTTTTCCTAATTCTTCTTTTCTGGCAACTTGGAGTGCTTCTCTTCAACATTTTTCACAAAAGATGTTGATTTTGTTGTCTCTTAAACGTTCTTACTGAGCTTGATGATTTTGGATCTCAATGTGACAACTTCTTCTTCAAGGTTGTCAACCTGTTATTCTTTCTTCATCATATAACTCTTCATGACTTCTTCTATTCGCTGTTCTTCTTCAAGTTGAATCTTCAAGGAGATGATTTCCTTTTCAAGTCTTATTTCTTCTTGACCAAATTTTTCTTCAAGCCGATTTAGGTCCTCATTTCTTTCCTTCATATGATATATCAAAATATTTTCTCTTTTCTCTACTTCCTTTCTTTCAGCTTCCAAACACTTCTTCTCTTTCATTGTTTCCTTTCTTAGTGCTGCTATCTCGGCTTCCAAACATTATTTTTCTTCCACCTTACCTTTGCATGTTTTTTCAATATTTCTTTCTTCTTCTAGATGAGCTTTTAGTTTCACGATGACCTGTTGGGATTCTTCAGAACCATTTTGAGAATTATTCTTGACTAATTGTTCCTCAAAAGACTTGTTCTTCTTCCTTGCTTTTTTCAAATCATCTAAATCACTGATCAACTTTGCTTCAAGGTATACTATTCCTTCTTCACAATCTTCTTCTTCTGAATCTGTCTAACATGATGAACATCTGTATTCTTGTACCTTTCTTTCATATTATTTAGCACTCTCTAGCTTTGTGATGGGATATTCCTAAAAGTAGAGGTTATATAACTTATCCCAAATTTCTTTATTTGATGAAAATTTTCCAACCTTTTCTCTTACCGTATCAGAAAATACTTCCCAGGTGAAATCCATTGCTACCTTGTTGTTCCTTTTCAATTCCTTCTTGGATGTTGTTTTTGGCTTCTTTGTAGTTGTGTATCCTGTAACAACTGAGTACTAAACATCATATCCATGTGCCTTTAAACAAAATTTCATTCTTTTTCTCAACATCTCATACCGCAAACCATTCTAACCACAGAAGTGTGGTATTCCATTTTTATACAATATTTTCTCTCCATGATCTTCCTTCCAATGGTTAAATTGGTTTCTTGAAGGATTTTCTATGATACCAATTGTTCGAATACTAAGAGGGGGGTGAATCAGTATGATCACTTTTACCACTTTTAACCACAATATATATATATATATGTTAACTTTATCAACAATATATCATCAATGTATAATGAGAATATAAACATAAGCAACATCACATCAAATACACATTACACCATGATTTACGTAGAAACCCAAATGGGATAAAACCATGAAAAACTTTCTTATATATCATAGAATACATTCATTGGAAACACCAACTTCCCAATTCTCCAACTGCAACTGGAAGGAGGCTATGAACCCCTATTTATAGGATCCAACCCGAAGGAAGCTCCAACTCCTTGTGTTCTCCAACACCAACTAGAATGATGCAGATTTTATGAGAAGAACAAAATGACCACAGATTATTAACAGGTTCTTAACACAAAATAATAGAGATACAGTAAAACCGGTTTTCTATTCAATAAAGAAATAAACTGAAACTGTAAAATGCAATGGAAACAAGTTTGTTGGAATGGTGGCGGCTTATCTCTGAGAAGAGATGTGACGGTTGCGCTCATTCGCAAGAAGATGA
>JZKD02S1759893.1:237378-247425 GCA_000966675.3 Picea glauca | reverse complement strand
TGTGTTTCTATTCATCTATTTGGTTGACATTGAGTTGTTTACTACATTTATGAGCTGATTAGACAAAACGTATTGCTCCTTGTCATCATTTTGATCTATTAGTTAGAGTTGACGTTATACCTTCATTGTAGCAATAATACATATGACGCAGCAACTATATTATATATGAGCCGATGTAACATTGCATTAATGATATGATACATGGTTTGATTGCACACATTGAATGCTCTTGATGTACTTATTGAAGAAGTGATCTTGTCTTAGTTTTGATAATCATTAACTTCGTCAATAATTATATCTATTCGTTGCTCATATATACATTTGAAGATAATCATTGATTTTATGAAGTACTAATCCACTGCAAGCACGTTCTAGTCTTCTTTGTTTTGTCTCGCAAACAGGTGCATCGTCAGTGGTCTCATCTTCCTGATTATCTCTCTTGGGAAGCAATCTATGGAAAGGGTTCTCCTTGACTTGGCCTTTATCCTTTAGCCCTCCTTTGACCAGATTGCCTTAGGGACGTCTCCCTTGGACTTGCCCTCCTAAATAGAAAGAGCTCCCCATCGAGGTGACAGTGGGTGGGGAAGCTCCTGTTATGCCGGTTTCAAGCCCTGACTCAAGCTCTTGGACCTCTCCTACAAACCGTGCGATAACAGGCCCCATTTGGGTAAGTTAGTACATCAACTTCTCGGGGTCATAACTTTTGCATACGATCTTTGTTTTAGGCGTATGATAGCCCATTGGAAATGTATCATCGAGGAGATTCATTTTGGGGGAAATATTGAAGGAACTTCCATATTTCTCCCCCTTTCCCCAAAAAATATCGTTTAGGGCCTCAAAACAGCTCCGGAAGTGAAAAAATGCTAAAAATAGTAAATTACCAAAATTGCCAGAAAACTATTTTGAGCCAGTTGGAAAAGGTGGGTGGACACTAATATCCACCTTGATCATAGAAGGAGGATACAACCCCCTTTCCTTTCCCCATCCTACCGCCTTGAAATATAAGTGCAAACCAACTATCATTACCACAATCACTTCCATTTTCATTGTCACTGTCACTACCACTATCACTGTCAACCTATCATTGACCAACATGTCCAACCTATCATTGTTATTGATACTCAACCATATCCTCTCACATGGATCATATACCAAGGACACCTATCAACTATATGTCCAACATCACCAATACATTCCTCGACCAAGCATGTACCAAACCATCAACCTGTACCCTACCAAGCATCGACAGTGTGCCACAACCTATATGATAACACATGCATCAAGAATGCACCAAAACATGTACCATTTACATCAACCATGAACCATGTACATCAACCATGAACCATGTACATCAATCATGTACTTTAATCATGTACATCAATCATCAACTGTGTACCAACATATGCATCAATGTATAAAACAAAACCTCAAGCATGCATCATAATCAACCAATATCATATACTAAGTATATGCCTCAAGTATATTCCAATATCACAAAGATGTTTCTCTAACAATGAACCATAACAACCATATACAATGTACCAAGGATATGTCTCAAGCACAACACCAAAGAATGAACCTCAACCATAAATCAAAAGGGGAATTCAATATATGCCTTAAGCATGTGCCATACCATCCATGAAACAAGTCTAATGAACTAGCACATCAACCATGTATCAAACCCTCACTGTTATGCAGCCTCATCTTGTACCAATATCTTCAACAATACAACTCAACCAAACTGCTTTAAACATGTACCATATGACATGTTTCACACATGTACCACAAGATATGCCATAAACCATGTACTAAAAAGGTACCAAAACTCTCAAGATGTGCATCAAGCATAAACCATAATCTCCAAAATATCACCAAGCCATGCCACCAATATGAGCCATAACATTACCAAGATATAACCTTCAAAACTTACATAATGACATACCTCATAACCTATGACAACCATACCTTGCTACAACCTGGAACAAGAATCCCCTTTACTTTACCTCATCCTTTCTACCTCATATTCACCAATAGATCAAGTGTCCACTAGATAGATATTGAATGGACTCGTGTGTGTGAATTAGAGACTCTTGATGTGTATTTATACTCTTCCATGTAACTGCATTTCAACCACTGTACCCTTAATTAATTTCTCGTTGTAACCAATTTACCCTTAATTAATTTCTTGTTACAATTTTTTTACCCTTTAATTGTTTTACCCTTTTTCCTAACTTTAGGGTCATAATTGCTTTACCTTTTTTCTAATTTTAAGGTCATAATTGTTTTACTCTTTTTCCTAACTTTAGGGTCTTAACTATTTTACCCTTTTTCCTCATTTTAGGGTCATAAATATTTTACCCTTTTTCTTAATTTAGGGCTAACCCACATTCTTGTTGCAACTACTTTACCCATAATTAGTAAACTCATAATTTCTTTGTTACAACTACTTTACCCATAATTAACTTCTTGTTGCAACCACTTTGACTAACAAACTTCTTGAAGACTTTCTACAGGCTTCTAGAACAATTGACTTCTTGTTGACCTTCTAGGAGTTTATATATTATTCTTGAGGGTCCCCCAATATTTTCAAAGCCATATCTCCTCAACCGTAAGGAGCCATGTGATGTACCACCTATAATTGAAAAGATATTGATGAGTACTATCAATCTATGATAGTGTTACTTGCAAGTACATTGACCTTCATGTATTTATTCCTTGATCAAATGTGGGTTCCATGACCATACCTTCGGGGATACATGTAGACTTCATCAAATTCACCCAACACATATGCTGACATCAACCACTCCATCAATGACAAATAACTATCCATCTATCTCAACCACATATCTAGGTATTCTAAACTTCTTGAAGGGTTGACATTAATGACAACCAACTATCCAAAAGTTGTTGATAGTTTTTCTAGTTTTAGTAGTAGTCCTCTCCCTAGTCACTTTCCCACAATTTATGAGTTACCTTACTCTAGGCCAAGGGTTCTTGCATCACTTGTACAGTCTATGGGGGTTCACCGCTTCCCACCCCCAACATATTTCTTATTCCATTCATCTTCGTTGGATGCACCCACAATCCACCCATATGCACCATCTCTTCCATCGCATCCATCCATAGTGGATGCACCCATATGTCACCCACCCCCACCACCATTTCCATCCGCTCCATCCACCAAGGCTACCACAATAGATATTGCATTGGATCAGGTTGTACATTCAAGCACTCCACCTATTAGTGACTCTCCATTGAGGCTTGAGATATTCACGGTGAGATAATGTGTTGATGATAATTTTTTGTGTATCATGAATGGAATTGATTTTATGCATATTTGTTTAAATTTCATGATTTAATCCTTGTAACTGACATAGGGTGGTATCGCTAAGAGATTAGGTTCGCAGAGGAGGGTAACACCCTCACAATTGTTAGTACCATTTGTGGTGAGTTTTCTTATGTTGAATTACAAGGTATCATTTTGTAAGTCTTTTAATTCATTGTGGAAAAAAACTTATAATATTTATTTTTCTTTGTGTATTATTCAAAGTGACGAACTATGCCCATGCCCAAAACCACTCGAGGTGCTTCTTCAAGCAAGAGAAGAAAGATCGATTTATAGTATGCTCTTGAGGGTGACGAGGGTGGCAATGGTCAATGAGTGACCAATGACTACCATTTTGTATCTAGGTGACCATATGGTTGGTTTTTATGTTAGGTCACTTGTTTTCATTTTGTATATTGGAAATGAGATGCCATTTTGTAAAAAATCTACAATTTAGACGATATTGAATACACACACACATTTCATGGCACACTTTTTCTGAATCTCATTGTTCAACATTTTATGTTTATGAATTTATGAATTTCAAAGTGTATGAATGTATGAAAATATTTAATTTGATTAATTACTTTTTAAAGTGTTAATGAAGTCTATGTAAGTAAGAATAGTTCATTTTTTATAAAAATTTTTTATAAATACTTGTGTTACATATTAATGAATCTATTATGGTGGAAAATATTAATGCTAAGTGATAAATCCATACTCAATTAATGATTCTCAGTACCAAAATGTGACAAAATACTGAAGACCCATCCTAATTAAGACTTCAGGAACCAGTAATAACAATCATGTAGGCTAACATAATCATAATAGAAATAAGAGAGTTGAAACCTCACATTACTCTATCCAAAATGAAGCACGGTTCATTATAATGGTAATCATAACATGTTACAAGGGTTTCTTAATACAAAATCAACACATAAAATATGAGTGCATAATAAAGCCTCACATCAGATGAAAACATACCTCAAATTCTTCATTAAGCCTGCCAAAATTTTCTACAATGTATCCCAAGAGGAGAGATCCTAAATACCCAAATTCTCCACCCTTTACAATGGAGAGATAGAACTAATATTTATAGAGTGAGTCTCTTCTCTTATACAGTAAAATATAACTATTTGTTAACTAACTCCGTGACAAGTCAAATAAATATTATAGTAATGAATTAGTTAGATCTCTCCTCAATCCATGGTTGACCATGTTACAACATACAAACATTATCCTCACCAAAGCAATCCTCCCTCATCCAAAAATAGTAGTTGTATGCACCAAATAATTCTCACGAAGGAGACACACCACCAAAAATAGGCATCAAGCCAATTCAAATTCCAAGTATCCACATGGAATGTTCCCTCCAAGAATGTGCATGCATGAAACCACTCCACATGTGTGAATTCCAAGGTAGCCAACTCCATGGATGAATGTGCAAGATTCCAAGTGGATGGGGCATCCAAAACAAAGTATGTGATAAATTTCTAGCCTTTCCTTGTCTTTCCTTTTCTTTCCTTGCTTTCCTAGCCTTGAATTTCCTTTGATTTCTTTCCTTTCCTAGCCTTTCCTTTCCTTTGCCTTGCCTTGCGTTCGCTTATCTTACCTTTCCTTGCCTTGTATTTACTTATATTGCATTGCCTTTCCATTTCATGTCTTTCCTTGACTTGTCATGCCATGTCATGCCATGCATTTCCTCGCCTTTCCTTCACTTTACATGCCATGCCATGCCATGCTTTTCCATTCCATGGCATGCATTGCCTTTCCATGCCTTTCTTTGCCATGCCTTGCCATGCCATGCCTTGTCATGTGTCTCTTTTCCTTTCCTTGTCATGACATGCCTTTCCTTGTCATGACATGCCTTGCCTTGCCTTTCCTTTCCTTTCCTTTCCATGCCTTTCCATGCCATGCCATGCCTTGACTTTCCATGCCATGCTTTACCATGCATTTCCTTGCCATGCCATGCCATGCCATGCCTTGGATTTACTTTCCTTTCCATACCATGCCTTGCCATGTCATGCCTTGCCTTGCCATACCTTTCCATTCCATGCCTTTCCTTGCCTTGACTTTCCATGTGATGTCTTTCCTAGCCATGCCATGCCATGCCTTGGTCACCTCAACACTATAATCATTTGGATATAACATAGCTCATATCCATGCATATACATTACAAATTCCATATGAGAATCCTTATTTGTATTAATGTTCAATTAAGAAATGTGTGTTTATTTAAACAATGCCTTGCATCTTTTATACATTCACAACATAATTTTGAACTAGTATCCATATACCAAAGTTTCACATTTCAATTTTCATGTTTAAATAAATCACAAAACTATCATCATCATAAACATATAACAATAAAAATAATATCCCACAATACATAAATAGATCCATATGTATACATATAAAATGTTTATATGATTCTAACTAAACCTAACAAACACTAAGAAATGAGTCACTAATATAAGTAAAAATAAAAGTTCTAACCTTCTAAGGCCAAAATATAGGTTGTTACATTTACAAATCCCTAGAACACAACTATGATCTAAAATAGTCTAATCCCTCCTTGCATGCATTTCCATGTAGCTTCCGAGTTTAACCTATACAACAATAAATATATATCTTTCCATAACATTATGCAAGGAAAATTTTTAAAAACAATGTGGATTGCAATGAAATAATAATCACAAAAAAAGGAAAATTTATCATCCCAAGAAATAAAACAAAACATTTTTTCTAGGGACATATGACTTAACTTTATATCACAAATTTATTTTCCATCCAATGAAATTTTTTTTTCCTTTCCATGCCATGCCATGACTTTCCATGACTTTGCTTAGCATGCCATGCTATGCCATTCCTTGTCTTTCCATGCCATACATTTCCTTTCCTTCACTTTCCATGCCTTCCCATGCCATGCCTTGCCTTGCCATTCCATGCCATGTCATGCCTTGAATTTCCTTTCCTTTACATTCCATTCCTTTCCATGAATTTCCATTTCATGCCTTGCCTTTCCAAGCCATGCCTTTCCTTTTCATGCCATACCATGCCTTTCCTTTCTCTTCCATGCCATGCCTTGCCTTGCCTTATCATTCTATGTATTTCCTTGCCTTTACTTTCCATGTCATGACATGCCTTGTCATGCCATGCCTTGCCTTTACTTTCCATGCCATGTCATGCCTTTCCTTTCCATTCCATGCCATGCCATGTCTTTCCTTTCCATGCCATGCCATGTATTTCCTTGCCATGCCATGCCATGCCTTTCCTTTCCTTTCCAAGCCATTCCTTTCCTTTCCATGTCATTCCATGCCATGCCATGCCTTGCATTTCCATGCCATTCCATACCATGCCTTGAATTTTCTTTCCTTTCCATGCCATGCCATGCCTCTCCTTTCCTTTCCAAGCCATGCCTTTCCTTTCATTTCCATGCCATGCCATGCCATGCCATGTCATGCCATGCCATGCCTTTCCTTTCCTTGCCTTACCTTTCCAAGCCATTCCTTGCATTTCCATTCCATTCCATGCCTTTCCATGCCATGTGATACAGGTGGATATTGGTGGCCACCCACCTCTTCCAATTGGATCACATACAAATTTAATCTTGGAAATTATAGTTTTTTATCTTGGCAATTTGTTTCTAGATTTTCAGGTCCTAAACTTATGGGGTCGTTTTGAGGCCCTAAACAACGTTTTTTTGGTCACTCCAAGTCACACTATAGACATAGTCAAAGTGTGATAGAATAATATGTGCTCCTTGGATATACCTTTCCAACGGGCTATCGTGTGCCTAAAACAAAGATCGTATGAAAACATTACAACCACAAGAAGTTAATGTACCAACTTACCACATCGGGGCCCACATGACTTTTGGAGCTTTGTCTCCTAGGGTTAGGTGTTTGGATGTATAAGGTTTTCTATTTACTTATTGATGCTAAAAAGGCTAGATGCCTCATTGTAATGTGCTCAGACGAATGCACATAGCCGCCAAATCTCTTCTCAGAGATTAGCTACCACCATTCAAGAAAGATTGTTTTCATTCCACATTTTACAGTTTCAATAGATTTGTCTATTGAATAGAAGCTAAGTTCCACTATATCACTGTTATTTTTCTATGTATATATGTGTTAATTTTATATATCTATGTTTCATTTCATTCCGCTCATAAATCCATATCAGTGGTATTAGAGCAATATTCTCTTCAATTGTTTCTCTGTGCATGTCCCCAATGAGGTCAAGGTATAAGCAGTTGGGACTTGAACCAATTGAGCCTTTGCAAGATCAACCTCGTTGAACCTGAGGACCACCCATGGGGGGAGAAAAGAGAGATGATGGGGAAGGAGATCCCTTTAAACGTTTTCTCGAGAAATCCATCTCAGGACAAAGGAACAAGATGATGGATAATTTTGTGCAAATCCTTTGATGGTTTCCAATAGGCGACACATATTCCTCAAGCGGAGGTGTTGCCACCTTCAAGGTACAAATCAATTTTGATATTCCTATATTTGAAGGTCAAATAGATGCAGATGTTGTAGACAAATTGTTAAAACTTCTATAAGGGTATTTTTCTATCCATAACTTTTCTGATAGATAAAAGATTACATTTTCCCTCCTTAAGGTCATCCCCCATGTCAAATATTGGTGGGAGACTTTCTGTGAGAAAAAGGAAATAGAGGGATCTACATTATTTGTAGTTGCACCCACTTGGGGTTCTTTCAGGGATGTTATTAAGGAACAATACTACCATGTTGGAAGTTATGATGACTGTTACACATCAAAATCACTCATTGCAATGATGGCTAATGTCTTCGTTACAAATATCTCAAGTGTCGCATATTGTTCGCAAGTGTCGCAAGTGTCAAAAAAATCATACTACCTATGTCATCTCTCTAACAACATCTTAAGGACACTAAGACACCTCAAAGACTAGTTTTGAAGAAGGAAAAACAATTGACAAAAGAGTACAAACCTTGTGCCACCGAAAAAGCCACTAAAACATCAATTTTGGGAGGGAGTGCTCCCCCACCTACTGACAGGGGCACTCTATACTCCCTCATAGAGGAGAGTTCTAGAACTCTATGCCCCTTTGAGGGAGCTCTGCCCTTTTTTGGGATAAATTTGGTTTGTTGGAGGAAATTAGGGGACAATCCCCTCAATATCTAAAGGTAGTTGGGTTCGAATCTTGGGTCAAGGCATGATCTTAGGGGAGATCCACAACTGAAGGAGAGGAATCCTCAACTTATCCCAAATATCTCTCAAGTGGTTAGGCCTCTCCAAGCCTATATAAGGAGGCCTCCTCATGGTAGAAAGGACATATGGAGATTGAGAATTACACCAAACGTATGATCCCATAAGTGAGATATTATCAAAGCATAATCAATATAGATTACTTGAGCAAAGGGGTTGGATAAGGAGAGCTGGAAGAGGCTATTTCACCTCCATCAAAGGATTGTAAGAACCTTTTACTTGTTCTCATTAATAATCAATGCTTGGCCTATTTATTTCAAATTTATGTTTGTTCCACATGAATTTGTCTTCAGTAGATAGATCTATGTTTGAGCTAATCTCAATAGAATATGAAGTTATTTGTACCTTTGTTTGTTTTATAGGACCTATCGAGGAGTTCAACATTGGAGCTTAGCTTGGACTTTGCAAGGACAAACGTCGTTGTTGAAGGAAAATATCCCTGCGGACAGGTAGATCTACTCTTAGGAGATAGACTCTTAACTCTTAAGACAGAAGATGCTTATCATGGACACTGACTTCCTTTTAGATCTATATAAACTAATGTATGAGGAGGAAGGAGAAAAGAAGTACCTTTTATCGGTTTTTGTCCCTGCACAGTCTGAGTTGAGCTCCAATCTTTTGCTCCTCGATAAGCCCTGTAGACAAACAAAAGTACAACCACTTCCTACTCTACTGATATTAGCTCGAAATAGACCTATCTATTAGAGACAAGTTCATGTGAGATTAAGAAAAAACTAGAAAGAAACAAGACAAGCGTGTTATATTGATGAGAACAATAACGAAAGAAACTTACAACCGTAGATGCGAATGCAACAACTTCGTTAAATACTCTTTGTCTAACCCTTGCTCAAAAGACCCACGATCAGAAGGACAACAACTTCACTAATTATTCTCCTCCACCTCATTGTGTGTTTCCCATGAGATAATAGTTTTCATTCTTATAATCCTTCTCCCTCCCTCTCACCATGAGAAGGCCTGTTTAAATAGGCTTGGAAAGGCCCAACTACTTGAGATATCTTTAGAGTAAGCTGAGGATTTTCCTCCTTTATTTATGGATCTGCCCTATGATCATGGCTTGGCCAAGGATTCGAATCCAACTGCCTTTAGATATTGAGAGGATCTTCCCCTCGTTCTTCTCAACAAACCAACTGTTTCCTAGAATAGGTAGCACTCTGTCAAAAGGGATGTCAGAGTGTTATAGCGCTCCATGGCAATGTATAGGGGGGTGCCAGCACTCCCAAAAGCAGTAGCGCTCCTCCAAAAGGGTTGTCAAGTGTTATAATTCTTCCTAACAGTCTATAGAGGGGTTCCATCACTCTTGAGAGAGGTATAGCGGAGCGCTCTCCTCTAAAATCCAAAATTCAATGGTTCTTTCAGATGGCAAGAGGTACATAACTCTAGTTAACCATTCCTCTTCTTCCAAATCAAGTGTTTGAGGTGTTTCAAGTGTCTTTTTGATGTCGTTATAA
>JZKD02S1759893.1:223349-237328 GCA_000966675.3 Picea glauca | reverse complement strand
AGTATGATTTGCTTGACACTTGCGACACTTGTGAGAAAAATGTGACACTTGCAATGACAACACTTGCGACACTATCGAAGTGAGTAATTTTGATGTGTAAAATATTGCCCCCCAAAGTATGAAGTTAGAAGATGAGAACTGATAACTGAAATTCTTTGTAGACTTTGAAGCAAGGGTATAGACGCGAAGAACCTGACAGAAGCTGCACACAAACATCCAACAAATGTTATGACTTGTTTCAAACCCAAGGTAGGCATACCTATGCTTGGGTGATCAAGACTTGCAAGATATGGCCACCATAGAATACACCGCGGATCCATAATTGTATTGATAAAAGGTATATCCACCGAGGATACAACATGGATCTATACTCATATGACTTGAACTGTAGCCATGAAGAATACACAGTGGATCTACGAGATGACAAGACATAGCCACGACCAATACAAAGTGGATCTATGTGACAGTATATGTGCCACTGTTCAAGAGAAACCCCTTTGCAACCTGGGCAAAGTACATATCAAAGTGATCACTCAACCTAGGGTCTTCTTACCGATCCTGATGTAGTATGAATATAACCATGTGAATAGATGTACTGATGTCGAACATGGAAGAAACCACTTAATTACCGATCAATGATGTAAATCGTTAACAAGCACGAGGGAGATCACCATTGATGTCAATGATTCCCAAGGTACTCTAGTACATTCCAACGAATGTGAATGGATGAGTTGAAGTCGAACATCCGTGGAATCATCTGATCAGAGGTCAATGATGTAAACCTGCTATCAGATGTGAGGAGGCCTACCATTGAGGCATGCAGGTCCCAGAGTACTAATTGGTTTCTAAGTCTAGTTCCTGGATAATGTGTTGAAGTCGACAGGAATAGACTCGTCGAAGGAGGGCCTTGATGTATCCCCCATCAATGACACGAAACAGACACAGAGATGTAAATGGTAGATCAAATGAACATGGAATGACACAGGTATTGAGACAAGATATTTGTGATGGCTGACTCTCGAGGTAGATACTTCCCTTGAACACTGAGGCACGACAGCAGAAACATGACATGGACCAAAACTTGATGATGCAATGGATGTTGTGACTTACGTCAGGTGACCCAAAGGAATATAGGAAATTCAAAGGATTGGCTCAATGTAGAGTTTTAGTGGATCGAAATGTGTGCAAAGACAAGGTGCCATGTTCAAGGGGGACCATAAGAGTTAATCGGTGATGTTCTCAAAAACTATTTGGCTTGCTTCTTTCAAAATTTTCCCCCATCCAGATAGATGAGTACCTCTTTTTTATTTAACAAGCTCAAGGAGGGTAACACATGCTCGATATAACTCACCTTGGGTAAGTTCCTCTTCCTTTGTTTAACGAACTGGAAGAAGTAAGGGTTCGATCCCGTATGGGCCTGTCGATGTTTGTTTAGCGAGCCCAAAGACAAAAAACTCGAAGGTTTTTCATGATTATAGAGTCTGGAAAAACACTTAAAAGAGAAATCTCTCAGTTCCTTTTTCGTATAGTTAGTCTCACGAGGCTGAAAAAGAGATAAACTACCACTCAAAAGATGCCCTTTCAAACCTTTTAACGAGTGTTAAAGGAAGCAATATCAATCGACGATATTTTCATTTTTAGAGAGTCTGAAAAGAGTTTAAAGGTGACTGCAGGGGGTTCCTTTTTTGTGTGTCCATACGAGTCTGAAAAAGAGATAAAAGTTTACCCGACGCGTTCTTATATTCTTGAGCTTGAGAACGAACTAAGAATATGCTCATGGATGTGACAAGGTAAACAAACGATCAAAACTGCTTTGAAATCCGTAATGTCAAAACTGCAATCCAGAGGTTTAGTGAGGCCATCATATTGTTAAAGAAACCCACAAGTAACTATACCTTATAAAAAAATGGAAATTTGTAAATAGTAATACAAGAAAACTCTTCAATTACCATTTCATTTGCATAAGGATTTGTAGCAGTGGAGATTCTCATTTTGGAGGTGGATATTGTTTTTCTTTGTACCGGAGCTACGGTTGATCATTTCTCTCACCGTTTGGACCAGGTAGATGTTCATTTCCTCCTCTTTCAATTACATGGTTCAAAAAAAAAATTCACAACAATATTGAATAAAAAACTGAAGCCCTAGGTCGTCCAAAAGATGATCAAATCATCCCCTATTCAAAATGATGGGAAAAGGACACCTATTTACAAAAACGCCTTCAAAAGGTTGTAGCATGGATGCCAACACCTTGATGCTTGAGTGGATTGGTCATTTTTTCTAAGGAATACAATAAGAAACCCGAAATGTGCCCACGCAGCCATTGACTATGGATGAAAGTTATTTTAATTTAATTTTTTTTATTGTAGGCTATGGGGCTGTGTAGTGATATTGAGTAACAAAAAGAGGGCGTGGTCCTTTTTGAACAACATAGACAATGAATTTCAAGTTTTTTTTCAATTACTTAAAAAATTGCCGAAAGATTGAATAATGAAATTCTTTGTTTTCTTTTTTGTTTGTAGGTGATTTTGGCAACAACCATGATTGAATGGGAGCATGAGCTCGATGATTTGGATGCTTTGCGAAGTCCTTGCATGCGGGCCACGTTGAGAGATTGTGGCCTTCTCAAATTATTCAAACTACAAAAGATGAAGAAAGAGATCCTTCTGCTTGAGCACATAATGAACTTGTGGGATGTCGCAGAGCAAGGGTTTCGGATCAGAACACAGCTTCTAACCATCGAGTTGGAAGATGTATACTTCTTGACTAGCCTCTCGAAAAGAGGGGCTCCTATAGATTTTTTCGGACAGAGGGCGCTTCCTGAACATGTGGATGTGTACCTAGCACGTCATTGTGTCCCAGGAGAAAGACTGGTGGGAGGTAGAATCCCAATCAAGGATATCAAAGAATTACCCCTTCGGTCTATTTTTTTCGCCATCATGAGTGTAACAGGAAGCACCAACGTGCATCTGGTGTCAAGATCATAGGTAGCTTATGGTGTACAATGTTTAGAGCCAACACTGTTTAAATGGAGCTCAGGGTTTCTTCGGAACGTGAAGGAACAGATTTCGAGATGTAGAATGGGGAAGAAGTAGTTTGGATATGGTTCTTTCTTGGTCTCATTCTTCTTAGAGCGCATCCCCCAGATGCAGCCTCAGATTGCATTGGCGGTATGACTAGTGGGAGAACCACGGATGGAACGATGGACTAGTCTGTCTCTGAGACTAGTGGCAGAGTCAGAATTTCGCTTCACTGGTGACTTCTTCGCTTGGCTGAGATGCCAATATCTTTGGATAGAAGACTTTCCATATGCTGAGGTGGAATTTTGTGGGAGTATGGATCTAATTCTACCAGTGAGGGAAGGTTGGGATGTGTCAGGTGAGAGACTAAACAATACCTTGTCTAGTGTTTTTAAGTTTTTTAACGTATGTATATTTTTTTGGGTACGCAGAAGAGTTTCTAACATATGTATCGTTTTCAACATGTATACAAGGGAGTAGTGCGTCCAGCTGAGATACTAGTACTAGGACATTGTGGGGATGCTCAGGTTGTAGTAGATCCAGGGGCACCAGTGATAGGTCTCCAGGAGGTTGAAAGAAACCTTCAAGGCCTTACGATGGGCATTCCTCCTCTACAGAGGGGAGAAGTGACTTTACATATACAGAGACACACCGTGGGGGTGCCCAATAATGTTAACTCTCTACTGAGATGAGTAGTGCGTGCAGTGATGTGTTATTCTCAGCATAATGCAGTGCAAAGAGATTAGAGTCTCTCTAGTGATTGTATATTTTGTATGACTTGTCGGATGATGTTGTATGGGTGTGAAGACCCAAAATTTTGCTCTTCCAAATACTTTTTGATGTAATCAAAACATTTTTACTCACGCTATATATATATACATTTCTGAGTTTTTACAGTGCCAGAAGATTTATAAATGATAATGTCTTTAATGTGATGTGTTTTAATTTACATGTGGTGTACAATTTGTTTTCCTTCATGAAACCTTATCTATGGGAGAGATACCGATCCATGATGTAATTGACTAACGAATCCGAAACATTGTTGAGTTCTCTTGGAATATGTCTGTATTCGATGTAATCAAATATTCATTCAAGATGATGAACCCGTAGCTGGAGACATAGCAGGATAGGATTACGAATAGCGTAGACACGATTAAGTTGGTAGACCACGAGTTGTGAGTCTAGGTTAACAATCATTCGAGAGATACCTAGGGAGGAGGCTTGGGTCAAAATTCCGATGACAACATGATATTCTACCATGTTATTAGTTGTTGGCCCTAAGAAAATACCTCCTGAACTCACCAACTCGTCATATTGGTAAATGAGACATGCTGCAGAAGCAACGTTATGGGTGTGTCGACTAGCACCATCCGCAAACTTGACAAAGATAGGAAAGGAAGACGTCATCTATGCATGAAAACACAAGACACAGTTATGAGTAGCAAAGGTAAAAACTCGAGCACGCAAAAGAAACAGGCACACCAACCAAAATACAATAATGTACAAAGTACACATGCTAGGTGATCTAGGCATAGTACTTTTTAAGGTAAAGCCCGTTCTGGGGCTCTCCTAGGGAGATTCCATCATAATCGACTAACTCGTAGGCGCCTCTATGCAAAACACATTTCACAATGTAAGGGCCATGCTACAAAGGTTCTAACTTACCTGTCCCTAGTTTGTCATGAGCCTGGTCATAGACGAGGACTAAGTCTCCTTCCGCAAAAGTCCGAGGATGGATGGATTTGTTGTATTGATTTTTTATCTGTTTATAATGTGCCTCATTAATGAGAGCGACATCACGATGTGTTTCATCCAGTTTGGTCAAATATAAGAAACGTTCTTCTTTGGCAGAAGTATGGGGTAGGAGTTCTACTTTAAGTTTCAAAGATGGAATCTCACACTCGATTGGTAAAACAACTTCGATGCCATACACTAACTGGAAAGGAGTGAACCCAGTTGCAGTTTTCACGAAAGTACGGTAAGCCCAGAGAGTGGAGAAAAGTTGTAGATTCCAGGATGTCTTATTTTCCCTTACCATACATTGAATCATGGTTTTAAGGACCTTGTTGATGGCTTCAACTTGTCCGTTGGCCTAAGGATAGTATGGGGATGAGTTTTCATGGAGAAAACCCAACTTGGCATGCAATTCACTCATCTTCTGGTTCTTAAAGTGTGAACTGTGATCAGCGACAATGGTGCGTGGTACACCAAAATGAGTTATGATGTGATTAAAAACAAAAAGAGCTACAGTATGACCATCGTTCAGAAAGGTAGGCATAGCCTCACCCCATTTTGTAAAGTAATCGACGACGACGATTATATAACCATGCCCCCCAGCTGAGGTAGGATTACATTGCATGAAATCAATACCCCACTTGGAAAAGCGGCCAATGGCGATAACGGGGTGCAACGTAGCAGGGTGGGTGCATGCCTTATTATTAAAAACTTGGCAAGGTGGGCATTTTTTGACTGCCGCAATACAATCTTTGAAAATCGAGTGCCAAAAATAGCCGACATGTAAAATTTTCTAGCCTGTAGCCATCCTAGAAAGGTGAACGCCACAGGCTCCAAGGTGACAGTCATTTAGAACGCGTTCAGCCTCTTCATGGATCAAACATCGTCGAAGGATAGTATCAATACCACAAGGACACAAGGTGTTGTCGACGATAAGGTAATGACGAGAATGGTGGCGAATACATCAACGCTCTTCACGAGAAATGTTAGGCTAAAAGCGTTGGGTTTGGAGATAAAGGAGGATATCTCCATACCAAGGATCAAAGGTGCTGATGAGGAAAAGAGTTTCGTTAGGGAGAGAATCTCTGGGCTCAATATCTTCATCAGCATGGGGAAGGTCATAGATAAGCTCCGCAAACACCAGGGACTTTTTGGCTTTGGACTTCGCAAATTCAAGATCGAATTCCTGAAGGATGACGATCCATTTGGAGTATTTCCCCCCGAGAACTTGACGTGTCAAGACATGGTACATGGGGTTTGAGTCTGCGATCACAGTGGTGGTACGTAGTAGGATGTAATGGAGGAATCTCTAGACAGGGATGACAACTGCCAGAGCTAGTTTCTCTACATGTGAATATCGGAGTTCGGGTCCAAATAGACTCTTGCTCAGGTAATAGATCACATGTTCCTCACCATTGGGGTCCTCCTGAACTAACACCATCGCAATAGTGGAAGTGGAGGTAGCTAAGTAAAGGATGCAGTCCTTTGTATAGTCTGGAGGATGCAACAAAGGTGTGTGGGTCAAGGCATGCTTGAGAGCATCAAATGATTGTTGAGCGATGTCATCCCAGATGAAAGGGGCATTTTTCTACAACAGTCACATGAGTCCTTTAGTTATCTCAGTGTATTTACAAATGAAACGACGAAGGAAGTTTTCTTTCCCTTGCAAACTTTGGATTTGGGTCAAACTAGTAGGCCAGGGTAAGGCCAGAATAGCCTTAATATTTAAGGGATCCACCCGAATCCCGTCTTTAGAGACAATGAAACCAAGGAGTCAACCATATTCAACAACAAAAATACACTTATGTGGGTTCAAGCGGATACGGTAAAACTGACATCGAAGAAAAATAGCTCGTAAGTGATCAACGTGATCTAATCAATTGGATGAGTGGGCAGGTAAGTCGTCGAGGTAAGGTTCTGCAATATGCTTGATATCATGGAAAGCATACAACATAGCCCGCTGGAAAGTAGCACCAGCATTTTTGAGACCAAAAGGTAGCTTCTGATAGGCGAAAGTTCCCCTTGGGAAGATAAAGGCTATCTTATGTTGATCAACAGGTAAAATTTCAATCTGGTTATACCCAGAGAAACCATCCATGAAAGAGAAGATTACGCTGCCAGCGCAATTATCAATGATCTGGTCGATGAAGGGTGTGGGGTAGTTGTCCTTTAGACAAGCCTTATTGCGATATTGATAGTCAATGAAGACGTGAATGGTCCCCTATTTTTTGGCAACCAGAACAAGGTTGGAGACCCATTCTGTCAAAGGGACAGGATAGATAAAGCCAGATTTCAAATTTTCTCAACTTCTGCCTTTATAGTTGTGATTTTCTTGGGATGAACCGGGTAGAGTTTCTGTCGAACAGGCTTCGCACCTGGGTAAGTTTTGATTTCATGCATGATGATCGAGGGGTCGATCCCTGGCATTTCTTCATAGCTCCAAGAGAATACATCGTAGAATTATTTAAATAGAGAGGTGTAAGATACTACTTCTTCAGGTGTGAAATTAGCACCAAGGTTAACATTTTCCACAATGCCTTCTTTGATCGAAATATCAATAATGATTATAGTAGAGATATTACCTAGATTCCCCTTAGAAAGAGTATCTTGTGTGAAGATGGGCGATTGTGGAGAATTGGTAACATTAGGAGGGAAGAAAAAGTGTATGTATTTGTGAATTTCTTCTAGAGGCAGAAGAAAAGAGGATCGATGATGGTTATCATCCCAAGGTACATCGTCAATACTAAGCATTTCCATTATAGATTCGTCGGAAGGAAAAATTCAGGAAATGTAATCGATTGCAGACGATAGGGAATCCAACCATGACGACATTGAGTAGGCATCAGGTGCCAATAGATGTGGTTTGTCCAGGGAGGGAGAGGTAGATTGAATAGCAACGTATGCGGCCTCGGCTGGGCTAAGTGGCATGGTGTCACCTAGTACATCGAATTCCATAGGCCTAGGTACAATCCAAGGGTCAGATGATTCCAAAGATTGATAATCCATAGTCGAAATCATATTGACGGTGGCAATATGATGTGTAGTGGGTGGAGGTGGTGTAGGGAAGGTACCCATAAGGCTAGAATCTTTCAACAAGCCAACACCAATTCTTTCATACGTAATCTTGTGGTCTCCCAAAAAAGGGATGTTGTTGGTAACAGGAGCATGAGCATTGGGTGTACAGAAATCTAGTTGGTCGATAGTGACAATTCTGCCTTGATGGGGGAATTGTACACATCGAAACACCGACGAGGTGACGACAGTCATAGCATAGAACCAACTTCTTCCGAGTAGTAGGTTGTAATCGAGGGGGGCATCGACCACCTCGATATCAACAGTAATGGTTTTTCTACCCAACTGAACGACTAAGGATTGTAAAATTTCATGAGGATGAAAACCTTGCCCATTGAAAGCACATAAAATCATAGGGGATTTGTTAAGGGCGGGTGATTTCAAGCCTTTCCAACAAGCCAAAGACATGACACAATTAGAGGCTCCCTCATCCAAGATAGTTCGGTGGAATTGTTGATTGTGAACAACAACATCAATTTGAAAAGCTAGTTGGTGGGAGAGTCGAGGCTGATGATCATCCAGATTAAATGTGAGGTTATTAGATGACTCAGGATCAAAAGCGCTGATGGTAGCCAAGAGCATTCTATGTTGACTAGGACAGTGTTGTAGAACTTCCAAAGTAGACATAACACATGGTGCTTGAGCCAAATATTCAACGATGTTGTAGTTTTGGGAAGCCCGTGAACTAGGATTAAAGGTAGATTTTCGAATAGTTCTCTTAGGAGGGTGTAAGATGGAGTCAAATGAAGGTTTCTCGATCTGGAGTGGCCCGAACAGAGGGCTAGCGGACGGAGGACTAACAGAATATGGTGATGGGTCTGGTAAGGAACCATTAGTGGTCTTCATCTTATCAGGTTTAATCAGTGTGTCATATGTCGTAGTGAGAGTGGTCAGATTAATCCTATTAAACATGTAAATGTGGGCACTTGTCGAGGCCTCATCATGGGATTGGCTGGAACTACCCCCTGGAGTGGGGGTTTGAGCAACCAAGGATTTTTGCTGTGGAAAAGGCTGGGTAAGCACAACGGGTTGTGAATTTCCTTTAAAAAGATTGGCCACTTCATCGGGATGTGGACAATATTGGGTGTAGTGATCATCACCAAAAATGAGACATGGGAATTTCGGTTTCCATTGTGGTTGTTTTCCAGCAGCAGGGGTTTGAGTTTGATTTTTTGGTTGCTCATTGTTATTGTTTTTCTTCGGTTTATTTCTCATCTTCTTCTTACCTCTGAATTGTTGTGAAGGGGTTGATTGGATTGTATTCACCTCAGAAACCTGAGTTTGAGGGGAGGTAGAAGAGAGTGTGGTCGAACTGGTAGAAGAAATCGAATCGAACCGCTGGGTTGTTCCAGTCGACTGGGAAGTAGATTGGGCTTTGACGGAGCCAATGACTCCATCCGCATGCAAGGTAGATGATGGTTTGGATGGATCAATAGTGGCACGGGTATAATTTGTTATCAATTCGTACAGAGTACCAAATTGTGAATAAACCAAATCTAAGTACTGAGCTCGAGCAATAGCTTCTTCCTCAGTGACTACAACACCCATGGAAACATCACGAGCAATCGGGGGTAACAGTGATTTAGTGAACCATTCTGCTAATAATTGGTCAGGAATGATAGATTTGATTAACCTTCATCATCATCTCCATTCATGAATATGATCAGAGATATGTATAGAGTTTGTCTAATGAAGGGAGTTCAATAGTTTGGTACCCATCTCGTATCGAATGGGTAGTTGGAAGTGTGTGAGGAAAGACATGGAAAGGGAGTTGAAATCTTGAAAAGAAGCAGGTGGTAGTTCAATATACCACTTTGCTGCAGAACCCATAAGTGTTCGTTGGAAAAGACGCAAACGTATTGAATCATCCATGAGGGAGTTCGATGAACACCACAAATGGAAAGTCATCACATGGTTGTTTGGGTCTTCTCTGGACTTTCCATCAAATTTTGGAATATCAGAAGGAAGTTTAGCTGGAATAGCTAGCCAAACTAGAGAATGAAAAATAGGATCATTCGTTAACCGAGACAAGTCTGGGAGATTCAGAGTCACCAAGAAAGGTAGTTGTCGATTAACCTGCAGGTGATACTAGTGTGTCATAGGAACACCAGTAGGACCATACACTAGGTTCGGTGGATAATTGTAACCAGTGGGTCCTCTTGTATAAGGATGGTGTTGACCAGGGTACACAGGATTTGAGGGGGGTTCGAGAAACATGTGTGAGCGGAGGATAACCGGATGGGTTTTGAGGATTATAAGCCGGATTTGGGGTTTGCCCATAAGGGGGGTAGATATTTTGTCCATATGGAGAATATAGATGAGTCCCTTGAAGAGGAAGAGGTTGTTGTGGAGCTTGAGGATTGTGTCCCCCCGAGAACTGTGGGTTTCCTGGAAAAGGAATATTCCATGGATTGGGTGTTGTAGACACATTTTGTCCATGCGGTTGATGGTAGGCTCCGGTTTGAGGTTGCCCCCCAGCATGAGGGTGCCCTCTAAATGGAGGTTGTCCTCTGGTGGGAGGATGCTCCCCAGCATGAAGTGGAGTTCCTGGAATTTGGGAACCAAACGTAAACGACTAACCAGTGCTGCTTGATGGATTAAATCCACCAAGACCAGTCCCTCCGAGTTGTTGTATAGGTATTGAACTTCCAGGAATAACTTGGGTAGTGGTGACAATGGAAGAATTCAGTGCTCTGTACCCAAAAGGAAGTGATTATGAAGGTCTAGTTGTTAGTGGTGTGCCAATTTTAGCTTGGCTAACCACCACATTACCAGCGGGAATAGTCAGAACGTGAGGGACCATTGTAGAATGGGCCGTCTGGAGAGAAAAAGTGGACCTTGGGCCAACGGACGACATGTTTGGATCAACGGATAGTGTAGTTGAAAAAACGGTAGTACCGGTAAAATGATCTAAGGGTATGGTGTAAGTAACAGGCACATCGACACCTATTCCTGTTCCGTAAAGATCCCGCACCGTGTGTGGTGGGCTTCGAACAATGTCTGTGGTCCAAAAGGGGTCTTCGACTAGAGGGTTTGAATGAGACCCAGTTGGAACGTCAGAAGGATTGACAACGATAAATTCGTCGACTGAATTCAGTTGGAGAAAATGCCTCTCATATCCCTTAGGAATGCGGAAAGCCTCCAGAGACTCTGAAACAATTTGAAAATTCTCTAAAGAGGTGGGAACTTCCTCTTGGGAGGTTATAATGTTGTGAACCTCGCTCTGTTGAGGAGATTACTCCATAGAATGAGGGGGTAAAGGGGTAGTATCTTCCATATTTTCTGGAGGAAGTCCTTGTACCCTACACGAATGACATGGAGGGTTGATGTTGGTGAAAAAAAATCGACGAAAAAAATCTATGGCCAACTACTAAAAAAAAATAGCATATGCTAATAGAATCTAGGAATCAAAATGAAGCAAACAAAACCTTCTCTCGATGACCGTGCTAGTTGGCGATGAAATCCAACGTCGCGTGATCAAGTCAAGAAGGGGCTAGTATATGGTGGAATAGTTACAATGGCGACCTTCTTAACAGACTTTCACCTTGGTGCAAGCTTCCATGCAGTAATTGTGGATTTACCCTCCAAGGAGCTCAAGTGAGTTTGACCAATGTTTGTTCCAATTACAGTGATACTTCCCTTCACTGTCACCTTGTGTAAGACCCTAAAGATTGTGGCTACTAAGGTTACCAATTCACAGTCAGACCCTAGGCGGGTACAGTCGAAAATCCAGTCCGAACGTAAGGGCAGGGTATCTAGCCCAAAATCAACTTGAAGGGCTTCCACTCAACATTGTGGGTGTACCTTTAATCGACCCCCATAATACGATCCGACTACTACAATTATTCAAACCACAAAGGGATAATCTCCATATCTTTCCCGAGTGCGACCTCGTGCATAATCCTTGTGTGAGAGGGGGATCCCAACAAACTTATACAACAATTGGATTTGACTCTCCCTAGCTCAGGATGCTAATGTTTGTTTTGGAAACTTTGGAGAGTTATGCTCACAGCCTAATACAAAGTGATAATCCTAGTCTAATGTTGGTGGAAGATCCTAAAAAAAAATGTTCTAGATAATTTTTAATTAGCATTCATTTTACAGTTGTTCTTTACTCAAAGGGGTGTATGGAAGTGAAACAGATGGAATGATGACTCAAGTCCCAAAAAATGCATAAAAGATGATAAGCAGTCATTTATTTTCGATGAATGGCTATTTAAGGGAGAGAGAGAGAGAGTTGTTTTCACTATCAAACACTAATAAGGAATGTCCTCAAACAATTTTTCTCAATCAAGTCCAATGTGATGCTAAAAATTTTTAGAAATGTCTTCTAATATGCAAACCAATCACTAAAATGTATCTTTTGTCATTTGTGTGTGAATGATGATTAATTCAATGCAAAGACTTCTCCTGCTAACTACCCTTTCAGATCAAGGAGATTCAGACAAGTATGAGCAGATTTCGCACACACGACACACACCCTCTTCCTGTGATTGAAACAAGAAGCAAACAAAAAACAAAATATAACAAAGAAAAACCAAACAATTCACACAAAAGAGAGAGGTGTTCAAGAACAATGACCTCAAAAAAACCAAATGAGAATATTCATAGACTTCTGATGTCCTTCACCAGAGTTTCTGCTCAGTCAGACAAGAGAGAGAAAAGCAGTGAATCGATTCCAAGTTCTCAACAAGAGAAAAAACTCAAAATAAGGGAGAAGGTCACAAAATATGAACAACAAAGTGCCTACTTGTCAGAAAGCAGAGGGTCAAATGTCATTAGGAAGATGTAATGAAGCATCAAGAAGCTGGACAAGGGCAAAAAACAATGACTAAGTTGCAGAAAACACAATTTTGGAAGGCATTTTTTCCAAGGAGAGGTTGATGCTCTAGTGTAAGGGCCACCAGATCATTATAAAGCTCCGTTTAAGGCCTCTAGGGAGTGTTGGTGCTGGGCTAACATGGGCACAAGGGCGCCAGGCTCAAAAAACTCAGGAAAATGTCAAAAAAACCAAAAAATCAATCAATTTTTTGTCAATCAAAATGCATGTGATGGATTAAGGATTCAATCAGCAAGTGAAATCATATATAAAGGGGTGAACAAGGCCTAAGAAAACAAAGGGTAAGACAAGGTCTATGAGGAAAAACAAAACTAAGAAAGTTCTGATTCTTCCCCAGTGGAGTCGCTAGTTTCTGTTGAAGGAAAATCTCCCTGTGGACAGGTAGATCTCCTCTTGAGAGCTAGACTCTTAACTCTTAAGACATAAGACACTTATCATGGACACTGACTTCCTTTTAGATATATATAAACTAATGTATGAGGAGGAAGGAGAAAAGAAGTACCTTTTATCGGTGTTTGTCCCTGCACGGTCTGAGTTGAGCTCCAATCTTTCGCTCCTCGATAAGCCCTGTAGACAAACAAAAGTATAACCACTTCCTACTATACTGATATTAGCTCGAAATAGACCTATCTATTAGAGACAAGTTCATTTTAGATTAAGCACAAACTAGAAAGAAACAGGCCAAGCATGTTATATTGATGAGAACAATAACGAAAGAAACTTACAACCGTAGATGTGAATGCAACAGCTTCGTCAAATCCTCTTTGTCTAACCCTTGCTCAAAATACCCACAATCAGAAGGACATCAAATTCACTGATTATTCTCCTCCACCTCACTGTGTGTTTCCCATGAGATCATAGGTTTCATGCTTCTAATCCTTCTCCCTCCCTTTCACCATGAGAAGGCTTGTTTAAATAGGCTTGGAGAGGCCCAAATACTTGAGATATCTTTAGAGTAAGTTGAGGATTTTCCTCCTTTAGTTATGGATCTGCCCTATGATCATGGCTTGGCCAAGGATTTGAATCCAACTGCCTTCAAATATTGAGAGGATCTTCCCCTCGTTCTTCTCAACAAACCAACTGTTGCCCAAAATAGGTAGCGCTCTGTCAAAAGGGATGTCAGAGCATTATAGCACTCCATGGCAATGTATAGGGGGGTGCCAACACTCCCAAAAGCAGTAGCACTCCTCCAGAAGGGATGTCAAGTGTTATAACGATCCCTAACAGTCTATAGAGGGGCGCCAACACTCCCGAGAGAGGTATAGGAGAGCGCTCTCCTCTAAAATCCCAAATTCAATGGTTCTTTCATATGGCAA
>JZKD02S1759893.1:171502-212567 GCA_000966675.3 Picea glauca | reverse complement strand
CCTCAAGAAAACCAAGAAGGATAATAAATTATCACCAAAGTACTATGGCCCTTATAAGGTGTTGTAAAAGATTGGTACTATGGCATACAAATTGGAGCTGCCTGCATCTTCACGAGTGCACCCAATTTTCCATGTTTCATGCTTAAAGAAGGTTATAGGTGACAAGATCCCGATTCAAACTATTTTCCCAGAACTTGATGAGGAAGGAAAAATCATATTGGATCCTAAATCCATCACTAACACAAGAATTTGCCAGCTGAGGAATAGATCCATTTCAGAGTATCTCATTAAATGGAGGAAACTACCGGCTGAAGATTCCACTTGGGAAGATGATTATTTTATACAGAAGCATCTAGAGTTACTCAAGCATTGCGGAAAACACTTGTCTCAAGGGGAGGGGAATGTTAAGCCCTAATATTAGCTCATTACCCCTTAATTGGGGCATATTATATTAGTAATGTTATTTTATTTATGTCAGCTAAGGCCATTAGTTGTATCTATACCTCCTAGTCTCCTATATATAACAAGGAGACATTTTCATTTTGAATCATATTGTACTTGAACATTTAAGTGGGGTAAAAGGAGGTTGCCCCCTCGAAGAGGCTTATTATCTAAAATTATCTCTTTTTCAAGTCGTTGAGTAATTTTTCTGAGGTTTTTCTATGCTATATTGATATTTGGTTCTTAATAGCTTGTCCTAAAGACAAATTTCCTACCCCCTTTGTTGATCAGATTGTCGATGATTGCACCGGAAGTGAAATCTTCTCTCTAATGGATGGTTTCTTCAGATATAATCAAATCAATATTGTTCCCAAGGATCAACACAAAAGCACTTTTATTTATCCTTGGGGCACTTTTGCCTATCAGAAACTTCCTTTCGGTCTAAAGAACGCTGGCACAACTTTTCAGTGTGCTATGTCTTATGCCTTCCATGATATCAAGCACATCGTGCAGCCATATCTTGATGACTTACCCGCTCATTCCATGTGTTAGGTCAATCATCCAATCCACCTCCGAGCCATTTTCCTCCGATGTCGATTTTACCATATACGCTTGAATCCTCATAAATGCGCTTTCTGCGTAGAATCCGACCAACTTCTAGGATTTATTATTTCATGTCAAGGGATTAGGATATATCCTTTAAAGGTTGAGGCGATTCTCAATCTCCCTCCTCCTTCTACACTCCGCGAATTACAAAGTTTGCAAGGGAAAGAAAACTTTCTTTGTCGTTTGATCCCGAACTATGCCGAGATAACTCTTGGATTTACGCGCTTACTAAAAAAGGGGTTCGAGTTCATATGGGATACCATCACAAACAAATCATTCGAAGCTTTGAAAATGTCCCTGACACGTGCTCTACTTCTCTTCCCCCCGATTACAGTCGTGATTATTTCCTCCACCTCACAGCCTCAGATCACACCATCACTATGGTTCTAGTCCAGGAGGATGATTCTCATGACGAGCATGTCATCTATTACTTGAGTCGAAGTCTAACGCCTACCGAAACCAAGTATTTACATGTCAAAAAAATGGCCCTGGAAGTCGTCCAAGAAGTTCAACGTTTTTGGCACTATATCCTCTCTCGCAAGACTACAGTAATTTCTAACTACAACCCTATGCAACACATTCTCACACGTCAATTGCTAGGGGGAAAATACTCCAAATGGATTGTGATACTCCAGGAGTTTAACTTGGAATTTGAACGAGCTAAGTCCAAGAAGTCCTTATTGTTTGTCAAGTTGATATGCGACTTTCCCTACTCTGAAATGGAAAATGTAGCAGCCGATTCATTACCTGATGAATCCCTTTTCCTAATTAGTTTTGATGATCTTTGGTATGACGATATCATCATATATCTCCAAACCCAGACTTTTTGACCCACTTTGTCCAATACTGACTGACATTGAATACGCTACTAAGCCCGTCAATATATTATCCTCGATGATACTCTTTATCATCGTGGGATTGACTCAGTTTTTCGATGCTGCCTCATGTTTGACGAAGCTAAGAAATCCTTAAATGACTGCCATTCCGGAGCTTGTGGTGGTCATATGTTCGGGTATGCTACTACCCAGAAGATCTTACATGCAGGGTATTTTTGGCCTTCTTTATATAACGATTGCATAATCGCCGTCCAAAAATGCCACGCTTGCCAGACCTATAATCATAAGATACGGTCACATCCTGCTCCTCTTCACCCTGTGGTCTCCATTGGTTCCTTTGTGAAATGGGGCGTCGATTTCATGACATGTCACCCCCACTCGGCTGGGGGGCATGGATACATTATTTTAGCCGTAGATTATTTTATGAAATGGGTCGAGGCGATGTCGGCATTTGACAATACCAGGAAGACTGCAGCATTATTCATTTTCAATCACATCATAGCTCGTTTTGGTGTTCCTCAGGCTATCATCATTGATCACGGTAGCCACTTTAGAAACTTCATGATCTCCAAACTCACTGAAAAGTTGGGTCTTCACCATGAAAACTCAACACCCTATTACCCACAAGCCAATGGCCAAGTCGAAGAAATTAACAAAGTTCTCATAACGATGCTTCGACAAATGATAGGGATTCACAAAAAAAGTTGGCACACAATGTTTTTTTCAACATTGTGGACCTACCAGATGTTTGTTAAGTTTTCTACTGGTTTTACACCATTCTGGTTACCCACAAGCCAATGGCCAAGTCGAAGAAATTAACAAAGTTCTCATAACGATGCTTCGACAAATGATAGGGATTCACAAAACAAGTTGGCACACAATGTTTTTTTCAACATTGTGGACCTACCAGATGTCTGTTAAGTTTTCTACTGGGTTTACACCATTCTGGTTAGTCTATGTTCTAGAAGCCATCCTCTCGATTGAATGTGAGATACCCTCCTTAAAACTATCCGTCGAACTCCTACCAAACACTTCTACTGAGGAAGAACGTCTGTTGTATCTCATGTGATTAGACGAAACTCGACACGATGCTACCCTAGTCATAGAAGCCCAGAAGAAACATGCCAAGGCCCAATACGACAAACATGTCAAGCCTCGCGTTTTCTCTGAAGGAGATCTCGCTCTCCTCTATGAACAAGATCGAGATATGCTAGGAGATGGAAAATTTGAAGCCATGTGGCAAGGTCCTTATATCGTTAGATGAGTTTTGGAGAAAGGAACTTATGAGTTAGTAGATTACGATGGTATCCCTTTGAGTGAACCTAGAAATGAGTTGTATTTAAAGAAGTACTATGCATAAGATCACTTGTGCACGAGTACTTGTATTTTATTGTATCATACTTCTTGTGTGTTAATGTAGTATGTTTTTTTCTTTATCTAGTCTCTGCTTTTATGTTACGTTGTGTTTGGTTTATAGATGTTAGATTCTTCGCTACCCCACATTGGCTTCACTGATGGCACTAGCCGTAGTACTCAGAACCTTGCTTCTGCTGCGTGGGCAATTTATGCCCCTACAAACGAACTTATCACTCTACAAGGTGTGTGCCTCGGCCGTGTGACCAACAATATTGAAGAGTATAGCGTCGTTATCAAATTGTTGATTGATTCTATCTCGCTCGGTATCCGTCATTTGGTTGTGAGACTCGATTCACAGCTAGTAGTACTACAGTTAAGTAATGTCTATGTTATTCGAAGTCCTACTTTATTACGGGTATATTTGCGAATTTGCCTCTTGGAACGTTATTTTGATTATATTGAGTATCAACATATTCCTAGATGTCTAAATACATCAACTGATGCATTAGATAACTATGTATTAGATAGACATTTGGGCCATTTATAAATCGATCACATCACATGCATCACGTAACACAAGATAAGACGGTAGAAGCTGTACATATGTATATAACGATCAAAAAGTTTTTTATAAAAAAGTTATGTCCAAAGTCCAAAATTTCAAAATCCGAAGCTCATAGATTCTACAAACCAATGTCATGGATTATGCTCATGATAACACATGATTTCCCGGGAAACCCTACGAAGCAGTCGGCCAATAGACTCTAACACGCCCACCATATGACGCTGATAATGCCGCGGGACCTCTCCGAGAGGCATGTCCGGAATGTCAGCAGTCAACCCCTCTAAGTTTTGTTCCACTGCCTCATAATCTTTAGCATCCCATCGTGGCACTGGAGCCACCTCTCTTCGTCGCTGAATAGGAGAGGTACCCGAAGGTCGATAAGGCCCCACGTCTGTGTCATCAAAAAATAATTTTTTGTAATTAGACCTTGGACAAACATAAAAATATTTGCATATGATAAAACTCACAAAAACATTTAAAAAGTGAAAAAATGTGTATTTCTTACCTAGATCTCCCCACTAAGCTCCCTCGGGTAGGGCCAAGTCCAGATCCCCTCAAAAGTCCAACCCGACATAGGCATAATCGTCGACCATCAACATCTATGGCCACAACCAGTCAAAGAAGGAATCATTGTATTTGATGATTGGTCCAGGTACATGTCGGGCCATGAGGTTACAGCACCTCAACATCCTCAGATCCTCTAGGGATGGTAAACCCCACTCAACCTGCAACCTTAGCAAGGGAACCCTCTCAAGAAAGAAGTACACCAAAAGCGATCCATACCCGAATTTCTTCAGGTCGCCTTTCCTGCATTTTGTCAACTTCCTCTTTACGCTACGAAGGACTGCGTCTGACCAGTTAAAGACCCGAGACTCAGTACACTCTATGGTGTACTGAAAATAGCTCTGGAGAGCCATGTGTGGAGCAGTGCTCCCAGCCATACGAGCAATGGTGAAAAAGATAGTTCAAAGGGTCAAATCCTGGACACCCCAAATGGCCACTTTTCCTTTGCTTCTTTCCGCCTCTAGAACATAGTACTGATGACAATACTCAATCATAGGCAGCCCACCACCTCGGCTATCGGTCAAGCTAGCGTGGTACCCATGCTGTGACAGTCCTGTTAGGAAATAAATGTCCTCGATATCCAAGGAAAATGTTTGGACCCCCACGTGGAATAATTATTGGTCCACGTCCCACATATGAATGAGGTACTCCAACAACCTGACTTGGGCCCTCATACCTGGGATCTGAAAGAATTTCAGGAGACCACAGTCTCGTAAAGTGGCAACGGTGCCTAGATCATTCCCAGAAATAGCATCATCTTCTTCATGCTCTCTTTCGTGCCATTCCAAAACCATCGTGGCGGTCAAATGCCTGCACAAGAACCATAAGAAGAGGGTTAGCAACTTTTTTCAAGCCTTGGCACATTTTTCATTGAGCAAAAATCAAAGAAAATTTTCATTTTGCGGTTCTCACAGCTGCCCCTTTAGCACAGTGTGAGGTTCTCACAATGCTTTTGGGGCCACCTGCGAGAATCATGCATTCTCGTAGGTTCCGTATGGCTAGCCTGCGAGAACGCCTGGGCACAAATTTGGGCCCTAAAACAAACTCAAAACTTGAAATTTGCCAATGAAAACAAAAAAATGAACCATGAAAAGGAAGAAGACATGGAGCTTACCTCACTGATGGAGACAGTTTTCCAAATGATTGTTCATACCTTCCGCAATCGAGCACTGAATTTCTAGGGAAAAAGAGGGGTTTTGGGCTAAAATCTTGGCAAAGTTACAATGACTAGGGTAAAAGAACTTTTACCCACTTATATTTACTTTTTACCATTTTTTGGTTTTTATAATTGTTTTATTTATCAAACCTAATGCCTAATAGCCCTATGAGTGCGATTTTTTGTAGATATGATGACTTCAAAGTCCACACGAAGGGGTACGAGTATTCTCTCTTTTTCATCGCATGTTTAAATTGTTTTTTATGGTTTTTAGACAAAACCTCGAGCTTGGTTTTTGTTCGTTCTCACGCTCGAAAATACATGAGAACGTAATCGAGCAAACTTTTATCACTTTTTTGGCTCAACAAGGTTATACGAAAAAGGAACCCCCTGGAGTCCTCTTTAAGCTCTTTTCAAAGTCTCTAAAACATGAAAAGATTGCAAAGCGATCTTGCTATTTTCATGCTCGTTAAAGTATTTGAAGAAAGCTTCTGTTGGGCGATAATTTATCTCTTTTTCAGTCTCATCAGACTACTTTATGAAAAAGGAACTGAGAGAGTTCTCTTTTGATTGTTTTTCCAGACTCTATAATCATGAAAAACCTTCGAGTTTTCTATCTTTGGACTCGATAAACAAACATCGAAAGACCCGTAATGGGACCGAACCACTCCTTCCTAGGGTTTGTTAAACATACTCCAAGGGACTCATATGAAGGATGAGCTTACATCAACAAGCATATGTTATCCTCCCCAAGCTTGCATAAAAATAAAGAGGTACTCGCCAGAAATGGTGGGGGAAAATTTGGGAAAGGGATGTGTTTTCGTATTCATATTGTTGGCAGTAAGTGTCGCTTTTGAACATGACACCCCCCTATTCATTATTTGAAGCTAGTTTGGAAAATCCATTTGTCTCTCATTCAATTTGTTACAAGGTTATATCCTGAGTCATCTCTGAGTCAGTGATACCAAATCATTGGTCGTGTCATTCATATGTTCAAGAGAAGTTCATTCGAAACCTCTATTGAGTCGACCATTGTAACGCACCCACTATCATAATCAAATCTTTCATTTCTTTCTGTAGAATCAGAGCCTCCGAAATATCTACGGAGGCCTAGCATAGGCTAGCTCTTTCTCTCTCTACTCCCATGTGATTTTGGGTCATGATCACAGGTCAAATGACCATGGCGCCTATCAGTAAATTTGTGACTTGGCGCTACAGAAATGTTGAATTGTTCATCTCTGCAACCACCGAACACCAATAGGGCTAGTGACTGGCCAACATAGATGAATCCCAATAGGGTTAGCGAATGGCCAATAGGAACGGGCCCTGTCACGTTGTTGAGTGGAGTATAGGTGGAAAGAGGGAAACATGACACGGTGGGTGACGTGACAGGAGACGGGTCCCACTTCACACGCCAAACCATTCCGGACCCCCCCCATTAAAGGAAGAATGGCAAGGGGGGTCTGGAATTCGCCTGAATGTCATTGATCAAGGCGAATAAATCCTAACCATTCAAGAGTTGTGTGTTCGATTCTAGACCCCCCCTCACCGCTAAAGGTAGAACAAAAAGGGGGCTCTAGAATGAAGCCAGGCTCCGAAATGAAGCCTCAGTTGTAGATCTGGGTGGGTGGACTCTGGTCGTCCAGATCTTCTCGCCACTTACCCTAAGGCACATTCGCACCCCAACTTAAAGTCGACATCTCTTCCTTACATCTGACGGTTGTTATAGACCCTAAGATCCTTTGAAAGAATCTCGTCCATTCATTGGGACTTATCATCACGAGAGTTCGAACTCTCGACCATGGGACTCCTGAATCCTCGATCCCCGGTTTCCCGATGTGGTTAATATCTCGACACGTAGCCTCCTTAAATCGGACGGTCTAGATCTGTCTCGAGGTTTCCACCATGGAAAGTCTCGATCTCTCGTCACCAGAACTCCCAAGTTTGCGATTCTCGATTTCCAAAAATGGGAAATCTCAT
The DNA here is from genome assembly GCA_000966675.3 of Picea glauca. Lineage (NCBI taxonomy): Eukaryota > Viridiplantae > Streptophyta > Pinopsida > Pinales > Pinaceae > Picea > Picea glauca. The sequence goes on along the minus strand of JZKD02S1759893.1, from coordinate 205,063 downwards.
GACACATGACCTCCTTAAATTGGACGGTCCAGATCTGTCTTGGGGTTTCCACCATGGAAAGTCCCGATATCTCATCACCAGAACTCTCGAGTTCACAGTTCTTGATTTCCCGAAATGGGAAATCTTATGACACGTGGCCTCCTTAAATCGGACAGTCCAGATCTATCTTAGGGTTTCCACCATGGAAAGTCCCAATCTCTCATCACCAGAACTCCCGAGTTCGCGATTCCTGATTTCCCGAAGTGGAAAATCTCTTGACACGTGGCCTCCGTTACTCGGACGGTCCAGATCTATTTCAGGGCTTTCACCCTTATTCACTGGGGGTTTAACCCTCAGGTATCTCCTGAAAGATCCAACGACTGTCGGGTTTTCCAGCCGAGATCTGACGGCTCAGAAAAGTTCCTAACTTATGTGCTCTCCCACGACTCCCTGGATGTGGAAAGATCAACGGTCTGGATGCTCTCATGGACCTTGGGGATCTACGGTCCTGACCTCTTCACTACCCATGAAGACATAGAAAGTCACAGTGGTAAGGCACTTAACATCCTACTTTCTCCTACCAAATATAACGGTCATGAGTGACCACAGATTTCTCGACGGAATCTCGTCCGTCAATCACCACCTATCAAGGTTAAGGCACTTAACTTTCCAGCTTCTTCTTCTTATCTGACGATCGTGAGTGACCATAGATCTCCTGAAAGGATCTCATCCATCGATTCGATACTTGTCAGGGATTTCTTAAGGCCTTGCACCTTCACGTCCTCCTTCTAGGCTCTTGATGGGATTTTCAAGAAGGGTATCTCTATGGGGAGGTTTACCCAGGGTACTATCTGAGGTAGATAAGGGTATCACTCTCCCAAGAACCAGATGTGAAGTCTGAATTAGATCAGTACTCACATAAATAATGATTTATGATAACATAAGCCATACGTAGTCTTTCCATATAAACACACAACTACCAGTACTGATCAAGACACCATACAAACATTCTTATAATGAAACCATTCACAATTTCACAGCTTATGATCATAAATGTCAGCATACATATATTTCAAGATGCCAAAGGTAAAACACTTATCAGAAGGTAATGCTAGGGGTTATGCAACTGCTGAGAGGAGTGCTCATTTCCAACCAATCGTAGTCTCAGCGACTCCCAACGGATTTACCACTAGCCACCCCCGAGCTGAGACCACGATGCTATGAGACTATGTCTTTGTTTGCCAGTGACCAGGAGTGAAGGTTACTCTCCTTCCTCTCTACTATCACTCACTCTGCATATCTCCAGATTTCTCTTTCTCCCCTCGCATTTTCCCCCAATCGCTTCTCCCCCATGCCTTATCCTCTTGCGAGGTTGCGTGTGGCGTGATTTCCCTCGCGCTGGTCAGGCTTGATGGCTCTATGGATGGGCGGTTCACCTCCCCATCCCTCATTAATTCCTGAGGATCCATCTACCTACCAGCCTGCGAGACATTTAATTCGGGGCCAGTGAGCCGCTTTTGGTTCTCTGGGTCAGTGAAGTCCAAATACGATATTGTTTTTCGGTGGAAGTTAACGCCACCTTTCCAGGTGCCTTCCACCGCCTTTCTGTAGCCATCTTGGTCTCTTTTTCAGCATATCCCCTCTTAGCAGTACTACAATATGAATTCATAATATTATTCACATTCATCGACCTTTTCCACAAGGTCCATTCACATCACATATTCACATTTCTGAGTTTGCCACAGTTCTTGGCGAGTCCAATTATTTTTACAAACTGGGGGAAACAGGGTGTTACAATTCCCTCCCCCTTAAAGGAACATCATCCTCGATGTTCTATATATCAACATGTCATGCATGTTCATATGCAAACAAAATCGGATATGCCTATTTCATGGCATCCTCCATTTCCCATGTAGCCTCATCTGGGCCAAAATGTTTCCACTGCACCTTGACCTATGCAATGGTTCGGTTCCGGAGAGGGGTTTCCTTTCTGTCCAATATGCATTGGGGTTCTGGTAGAAATTCTCCCTCCAGTTCCACCTGGATCACAGACCAGTCAATTATATGATTAGCATCATGTACATATTTCTTCAGTAATGAAACATGGAAAACATTATGTGCTTTTATTGTGGGAGGAAGTGCTAGCCGATAGGATACAGGTCCCACTCTATCTAGAACCTCAAAGGGTCCACAATACCGGGGTGCCAACTTGGCACAAGATCCCATTTTTAGGGAACTCTTCCTGGGCCTAACTCTTAGATATACATGATCTCCCGTTTTGAACTCTCTTGGAGTTCTCTTTCGATCAGCATAACTTTTCTGTCGGTTCTGAGTGACCTTTAGATTTTGTTTTATCTGAGTCACTTTTTGCTCCATTTTTTTCAACATGTTGGGTCCAAAAGAAATCCTATTTACAGAATTACTCCAGCTGACTGGATTATTACATGGCCTACCATAGAGGACCTCGAAGGGACTCATCTTTAAAGATGCTTGGTAGTCATTGTTGTAGGTGAATTCTACCAATGGAAGGTAGTCTTCCCATTTCCTGGGTTGATGCATTACATGCATCCTTAACATATCCTCTAACATTTGTTTCACTCTTTATGTTTTTCCGTCGGTTTGAGGGTGATAGGAAGTGCTAAACAACAATTTGGTTTCTAAACCAGCCATCAGTGATTTCCAAAAATTGGAAGTAAATTTTGTGTCTCTGTCAGACACTATCTCTTTCAGCATACCATGCAGTCTGAATACCTCTTTCATGAATGCTTGGGTGATATCTATCGCCTTGTAGGTTGATTTGACAGGGATGAAATGAGAAGACTTTCTCAATTTATCCACCACTACAATAACGGTGTCATTCTGTTTGGTTGAAGTTGGCAATCCAGTGATAAAATCCATGGAGATGGTTTCCCATTTCCATTCTGGGATGGGTAAAGGTTGMAATAGTCCTACTGGGTGTCGATGTTCTTCTTTAACCTGTTGGCACTCTATGCATTAGGCCAAATATTTGGCTGTGTCTTTCCTCAATCCAGGCCAATAAAATTGTTTCCGGGTGGAAGTGATCATTTTCTGGTATCCTGGGTGACCAGTATATGGTATTTTATGTAGTTCATCCATAATGAACCTCTTCAAGTCGTCACAATTTGGAATGTACAGTCTATCTTTGTAAGTGAGCAGACCTCCTTCTATCATCTGGTAGCCTTCATATTTTACTCCAGCGGGTTCTTGTTGTAGTTACAGAGTCACAGTCTGAACGAAGGGATCTGTCTCTTGTGCATTTCTAACTCTGTTCTTGACATATGTCTCCCAGGTACTCACCGCTGCCAGGTGAATTGTTTTCATGCTTCTGCTAAGGGCATCGGCCACCCTATTTTCTTTCCCTTTAATGTGTTTGATTTCAGAATCAAATTCACTAAGGAGGGCCATCCATCTAGCTTGTCTAGCATTGAACTTTGGTTGGTCAAACAAATATCACAATCCACAGTGATCTATCATAAGTACAAATTTTCTTCCCAAGAGGTAATGCCTCCACATTTTCAAGGCATGCACTATGGTAGCCAGTTCTAGATCATGAGTCACATAGTTGACTTCATGTTCGTTCAATTTTCGAGATTCATAGCAGATCACACTTCCTTTTTGCATAAGAACTCCTCCGAGCCCTTCCTTACATGCATCTATGAACACAAGGAAGTCAGCTTCTGGGTCAGCGATTTTCAACACGGGTGCATGGGTCAGTAGATGTTTCAGGGTTTGGAATCTTTCTTCACATTTCTGTGTCCATAGGAATTTTTTCCCCATCTTCTGAAGGGCAGTGATTGGACAACCAATCTTGGAGAATCATTTTATAAATCCCCTATAGTATCCTGCTAATCCCATAAAGGAACTGACATATGAAAAATCCTTTGGGGTAGGCCATTCCATGATAGACATGATCTTGTCAGGATCTACTACTACCCCTTCCTTGGACAGAACATGTCCCAAGTAATGTATTTGCTTCTGGAAGAAGTCACATTTTCTGAATTTAGCATAGAGTTGATGCTCTCTTAGCACTTGAAGCACAAGTCTAAGATGCTCTGCATGTTCTTCTCTATTCTTAGAGTATATTAATATGTCATCAATAAAAACTAGTACAAATTTATCTAAAAATTTACTGAGTACATTGTTCATTAAGCACATGAAAGTGGCAGGGGAATTGGTTAACCCAAATGGCACTACCACAAACTCATAGTGACCATACCATGTCCAGAAAGTAGTTTTATGGATGTCTTCAACCTTGATTTGGACTTGATGGTATCCCGACCTCAAGTCAATCTTTGAGAAAATAGATGCACCTCCCAACTGATCGAATAGATCATCGATCCTGGGAAAGGGGTACTTGTTCTTTATGGTTACTTTATTGAGTTGTCTATAATCTATACACAGTCTAAGGGTGCCATCCTTATTTTTCACAAACAGGACTGGTGGTCCCCATGGGGACACGTTGGGTTGAATATAACCCTTATCCATCATTTCTTTCAATTGCAATTTGAGTTCCACTAACTCAGGTGTGCTCATCCGGTAGGGTGTCCTAGACACCAACACCACTCCTGGTGCAAGTTCTATCGAGAAGTCAATGTCTCTTATCGGAGGTAGACCCGATACCTCTTTCGAAAACACATCTATGTATTCTCCCAGGGTAGGATGGTCTTCAAGGCTAGGTTTGTCACCTTCTATGGTTTCCAACACCTGTATTTCATATAGGGGACATCCCTTTCGGCAATACTTTCTCATTTGCAGGGCTGATATTTGCCTCACCGAGACAGGTTTTTGGATTCCTTGAAGGGTTATCCTTTTTCCTTCTTTGCTCACACATTCTAAGGTTTTATGGTAATAGTCCAATATGGCTTTATGGGTGGCCAACTAGTCCATACCAATCAACAGATCGTATGATCCCAGGGGTAATATGTTAAGGGTTGCTTGGGTGGGGAATTCACCCAACATTAATTGGCAGGCTGGTATGACCTCTGCTACCCTTCTTTTGGTGCCAGTGGCTAACTGTACCAACCATGGCTTGGTTTGTTTTTGTGGCTGTAGTTTACACTTATCAACAACTTTAGGGGCTATATAACTCAAATTTGAACCAGGGTCAATCAAAACAGACACCAGATGGTTGAAAATCATACCTTCTATTTCCACCATTGAAGCTTGGTGATCAGCTTGGTTATTATCCAATGCTACATAAATCTGCGGCACACTTCTTGCCACATCATTGACTGTGGTAGCTTCCTGAATGTTATAAACTTTCCAACTGTTCTGTTGTCGGTGTGGATAGTCTCTCAAGAGATGCTCTTCTCCGCAACCCCGACATTTCAAAGGTTCTCTCTTTGGGTTATCAGTCTTTACTGGTATAGGTCCAGAAGTTTTATTTTTGTCCGATGAGGGAAAGTTCTGCTGGAGTACACTCTGGGATGGAAAGTTCATTCTGGGGTTCTTCTTGTAGTTCTTAAATCCTAAGGATTTGATTCCCTTTTTTTTGAAATCTTGAACCACTCTTCTATTTCCAGTCTCCATGAGACTCTGCTCGATGTCCATATTGTTCATGACAATATGTTTCATTTCGAATAGTGTCTTCTAAGGTCTTTGGCTCATCAAATTCAATTTTGTTCCGGTATTCCTTGGGTAGCCCACTGATGAAGCATTGCACCTTCACCTTCTCTACTTTGATGTAGGGTACATATCTCAATAAGTCGAGGTAATTGTTGAAATATTCCTCTATAGTGAGTTGCCCCAGTTTGAGTTCATAAAACTCTTTAGTCTTCTCGTCAAAATATTTTTCCGACAAATACTTCTTCCGGAAGTATTTCTCAAACTATTTCCAGGACAGTCCTCCTCGCAGACCCCTTTCACATTCTTAAGATCTTCCCACCAGATGGAATCTTTTCCATTTAGATTGAAAGTGGCCACTCGGGCCTTCAAATTCTCTGAAAAATCATGGACTCTGAAATATTTCTTTAGTCCAAGTAGCCAGGCCTTTGCTTCCTCTCCCTTCTTTATCTCACCATCAAAGGAGGGAGGTTTGGCCCTTCTGAATTCCTCAAATTTATGACCCTTGGAAGTCTTGTGCTTCTTCTGTTTTCTTCGAGAATAGGAACTAGTCCTGCTGCTGGAAGAGCCTTCTGAATCGCCAGCTTCCTTCTGAGAGGAATCGTCTGGCACTGGTCCTTTACCTCTGGGGTGGACCTTCCTTGAGGTGCTCCTCTCAGTATGGCCACTGATATGACCATGTTTCTGCATCTCGGGTTCATGCTGCATTTGTCGTTGTAGGTCGGATAAGCTCTGCAGTAAAACTGCATTAATTTCAGTTTGCTTTTCTTGTTCTTTCATAATCCTTTCATTATCAGCCTTGCAACTTTACAATTCAACCATGAGACTCCTCACAGTCTGAGCTATATCTAGAGGTGTCCCTATTGCTCTTTTTTCATCAGACTCTTCGTCTCTATTGTGGGAGCCTTCTCCCATCTCTTGGTGAGTCACCATTCTCTGTGTCTGTAAATTCCCACGGCTGATCGTCCGCTTGGGTGAAAGGACAAACGTTGGTTATTAGTCAAGAGTTAGATACATTTTTATAAACTATGCATAAATTCATAACTCTTTCACATGCATACACAGTCGGGTTCTCGTTTCCAAGTTTTGATCCTGGATAAGAGAGTTAAGTTAGAAGGTTACTCCTCTTAGGAGTGCTTCGAACGTGGCTTATGCACAACTTGTTCATGAGCCCAATCAGGTCAAGTGTTGTCACCATGCTTTGATACCAATTTGTAACGCACCCACTATCATAAAAAAATCTTTCATTGCTTTCTACAGAATCAGAGCCCTCGAAATATCTACAGAGGCCTAGCGTAGGCTAGCTCTTTCTTTGTCTACTCCCATGTGATCGTGGGTCATGATCATAGGTCAAATAACCATGGCACCTCTCAGTAATTCGTGACTCAGTGCTACATAAATGTCGAATTGTTTATCTCTGCAACCGCCGAACCCCGACAGGGCTAGCGACTGGCCAACAAGGATGAATCCCAACAGGGTTAGCGAGTGGCCAATAGAAATGGGCCCTGTCGCCTGGTTGAGTGGAGTATAGGTGGAAAGAGGGAAACACGACATGGTGGGTGACGTGACAGGAGACAGGTCCCACTTCACACGCCACACCATTCTGGACCTCCCCCCCCTATTAAAGGCAAAATGGCAAGGGGGTCCGAAATTCGCCTGAATGTCATTGATCAAGGCGAATAAATCCTGACCGTTCAAGAGTTGCGCATTCAATTCCGGACCCCCCCCTCATCGCTAAAGGCAGAATAGCAAGGTGGCTCCAGAATGAAGCCTCAGGCGTAGATCTGGGCGGGTGGACTCTGGTCGTCCAGATCTACTTGCCACTTACCCTAAGGCACATTTGCGCCCCAACTTAAAGTTGACATCTCTTCCTCACATCTGACGGTCGTTATAGACCCTAAGATCCTCCTAAAGAATATCTTCCGTTCATTGGGACTTATCATCATGAGAGTCCGAACTCTCGACCATGGAACTCTCGAATCCTCGATCCTCGGTTTCTCGATGTGGTTAATCTCTTGACACGTAGCCTCCTTAAATCAGATGGTCCAGATCTATCTCAGTTTTTCCACCATGGAAAGTTCCGATCTCTCATCACCAGAACTCCTGAGTTCGTGATTCCCGATTTCCTGAAATGGGAAATCTCACAACACGTGGCCTCCTTAAATTGGATGGTCCAGATCTTTCTCGGGGTTTCCACCATGGAAAGTCTCAATCTTTCATCACCAGGACTCCCGATTTCACGATTCCTGATTTCTCAAAATGGGAAATCTCACGACACGTGGCCTCCTTAAATCAGATGGTCCAGATATATCTCGAGGTTTCCACCATGGAAAGTCTCGATCTCTCATCACCAGAACTCCCGAGTTCGTGATTCCCGATTTCCTGAAGTGGAAAATCTCTTGACACGTGGCCTCTATTACTCGGACAATCCAGATCTATTTTAGGGATTTCGCCTCTATTCACTGGGGGTTTAACCCTTGGGTATCTCCTGATAGATCCAATGGTTGTTGGGTTTTCTAGCCGATATCTGATGACTCAGACAGGTTCCTAACTTGTGTGCTCTCCCAGGACTCCCTGGACATGGAAAGATCAACGGTCTAGATGTTGTCATGGACCTTGGGGATCTATGGTCCTGACCTCTTCGCTACCCATGAAGACACAGAAAGTCACAGGGGTAAGGCACTTAACATTCTACTTTATCCTACCAAATCTAACGGTCATGAGTGACCACAGATTTCCTGATGGAATCTCGTCCGTCGATCACCACCTATCAAGGTTAAGACACTTAACTTTCCAGCTTCTTCCTCTTATTTGACGGTCGTGAGTGACCACAGATCTATCGATGGGATATCGTCCGTCGATTCAATACTTATCATGGATTTCTTAAGGCCTTGCACCTTCACGTCCTCCTTCCAGGATCTTGATGGGATTTTCAAGAAGGGTATCTCTATGGAGAGGTTTACCCAGGGTACTATCTGAGGCAGATAAGGGTATCACTCTCCCGAGAACCAGACGTGAAGTCTGAATTATATCAGTACGCACATAAATAACCATTTATGAGAACACAAGCCATACGTAGTCTTTCCATATAAACATACGACTACCAATACTGATCAAGACACCATACAGACATTCTTATAATGAAATCATTCACAATTTCACAGCTTATGATCATAAATGTCAGCATACATATATTTCCAGATGCCAAAGGAAAAACACTTATCAGAAGGTAACACGAGGGGTTATGCAACTGCTGAGAGGGGTGCTCATTTCCACCCAGCCGTAGGCTCAACGACTCCCAGTGGATTTACCACTAGCCACCCCCAAGCTAAGACCCCGATGTTGTGAGACTGTGTCTCTATTTGCCAGTGACCAGGAGTGAAGGTTACTCTCCTTCCTCTCTGCTATCACTCACTCTACATATCGCCATATTTCTCGTCTCCCCTCGTGTCTTCCCCCAATCACTTCTCCCCCATGCCTTATCCTCTTGCGAGGTTGCGTGTGGCATGATTTCCCTCGCGCTAGTCAGGCCTAACGACTCTACGGATGGGCGGTTCACCTCCTCATCCCTCATTAATTCCTGAGGAGCCATCTACCTACCAGCCTGTGAAACATTTAATTCGGGGCCAGCGAGCCACTTTTGGTTCTCTGGGCCAGTGAAGTCCACATACGGTATTGTTTTTCGGTGGAAGTTAATGCCACCTTTCCAGGTTCCTTCCACCACCTTTCTACAACCATCATGGTCTCTTTTTCAGCATATCCCCTCTCAACATTCTTGCAATATAAATTCATAATATTATTCACATTCATCGACCTTTTCCACAAGGTCCATTCACAACACATATTCACATTTCCGAGTTTGCCATAGTTCTTGGCCAGTCTAGTTATTTTTACCAACTGGGGGAAACAGGGTGTTACAACCATCTGTAGTTGTCCATTCTCTCTGTGTCGGCCTTCTCTGTGTCCAGTTCCCCCTACATCATACTTTGTTCCACCTTCAAAATCTATTACTCATTTCATGTCATTGATGAGGAATACATCAAGGCCCTCCTGTGACAAGTTTTGTTCCATCGACTCCAGCTCATTATCCGAAAACAAGACTTAGAAATTATTCGGTACCTTGGAACTTGCATGCTTCAATGGCAGGTTTCCTCTCTTTCGACAGTGGGTTTTTATCATTGACCTCTGATCGGGAGATTCCGTTGAATGTTCAATCTCAACTCATTTATTCACATTCGATGGATTGTACTAGTGTACCTTGGGAGTCATTGACATGAATGGTGATTTCCCTTGCACTTGTTAACAGTTGCATCATTGACTGGTAATCAATTGGTTTCTACCATGTTCGACTTCGGCACATGTAATCAGATGGTTAGATTCGTACTTCCAAGTGAGTGGATTGAAGACCCTGGGTCTCATCTCTTTGATCTAGGCTGCGATGGAGCATGTATGATTTGCCTCGACACATAGATCCACTTTGTATGTCTCGTGGCTATGTCGTCTTAATTTAAATCTTCCTGCATAGATCCACAATGTATTTTTGGTGGCTATGCGATATTTTGATGGCATGGAGCCATGGTGTATGATTGGTGGCCATGATCTATGTTCATGATGTCATCTATCTGTGATATGAGTGTGGGAATGGATACCTTAGAATTGGTATTATATTCTGCAGATGCTTGGTTGTTTGTAGGTTTTCGATTAGGTGAACTCCTGGTTTCCAACACACACACGTAGTTTACAAAGTATTTTGGATATCATTGATTCTGGACTCATACTTTGGGGGGTGTTCTGTTACACATGATTTTGGTCATCTTGGTGATGTATTAACAATGGTGTACTCAAGCTCCCAACAAGAACTTTTTACCTGAGAAAGGTGGATCTTGTCTCCTTCCAAAAACATATTTTCAAAGTGAGTTTGTATGCTGCATATGGCCTAGGGTGAAAGAATGTCTCATTCTCATAGGCCACCTTCATCTAGGGTGTGAACTTCTCGCATTTTTCTCCATACGTAGGGTGCSAACCTKTTTTCAAGCTTGGAAAAGAGAAGAGGTCTCGAGGGTTCTAGAAGGGAATCTTCTAGAAAATGAGTTGGCATTCGTATGGTTGTCATTTTACTGACTTCACAGATTTGATGGGATCATCCTCATCCATGTAACCATCTCTCCTTCTCCTATATATTGAAAKGATTCTCATGGAAAAGGTTAAGTAAGATTAATTGAAAAATTGGTGAAGGAATTGTGTGAAGAACCCTGCTTTGACAAAAGATTGGAGAATCTAGTTGGTCTATCAAGAGGAATTGGATCTTCTTCATGCAAGTACAGAGAAAGTGTGTGTGTTGGAACCAAGGGTCACTGAAAGTAATCTTGTGACATCAAGCCAATCAAGTTGTATCTTCTACTTTCAATTAATATGATACAACAACATGTTCTTTTCCCATAAAGTCATTCTTACTTTATTGTGTAATTCCTTGATCATATGCATAAGTTGACATTGAATATATTTTGATATCTTCACTTTGGTTTGTTTGTGTTGTATTGGTATTGACCTCACGAGAGCACCGGAGCTAAGCAGGAGCAATAGAGACCTAAGGAAGCGATACAAAGGTATGTCACTTGTTCCTCCTTACTATCTAATTCAATGATTGCAACTTAGGGAAAGAGTCTTGTCCTGTCCTATTTTGTTCTAGATCCAAGTGGATCTAGGGAGATCTGTTAGTGTCTGCACCTACTGATTAGTCCAATAACACCGATATCACCTGCAGGTTAACCAACAACTACCTTTCCTTTCTACTCTGGATCTCCCAGACTTGTCTCGGTTAACTAATGATCCTATATTGCATTACCCTTTCTAGCCAGTGATTCCAGCTAGACTCCCTTATGATATTCTAAAATTTGATGGAAAAGCTGGTGAAGACCCCAATAATCATGTAATGACTTTCCATTTATGGTGTTCTTCAAAATCCTTAATGGATGACTCTATACATTTGCCTCTTTTCTAGGGAACTCTTACTGGTTCGGCAGCCAAGTGGTATATTGAACTACCACGTGGTTATTTTCAAGATTTCAACTCCCTTTACATGTCCTTCCTCACCCATTTTCAACTACCCATTCAATACGAGACGGGTACTGAACTCTTGACCTCCCTTCGTTAAACCAACTCCGTTCACATATCTGATCACATTCATGAATGGAGACATCGACGAAGGTTGATCAAAGAAATCATTCCTAACCAATTATTGGCAAAATGGTTTACAAAATCACTTTTACCCCTGATCACTTGTGACATCAGTATGGGTGGCATAGTCATCGAAGAGGAAGCCATTTACAGGGAACAGTACTTAGATCTGGTATACTCACAGTCTGGTACTTTGTACGAGTTAATCCCAAATGCTACCTGTTCCACTACTGATCCATCCAAAACTTTATCCTCATCATATGCAGATGGCGTTATTGGTTTTGTCAAAGCTCAATATACATCCCAGTCGACTGGAGCTACACCTCGATATACTTCCACTTCCACTCCTAGTTTGACCACACCCTCTACCTCCTCTCATACCCAAGTCTCTGAGGTAAATGCAGTTCAATCTACATCCTCGCAGTAGACTGGAGGTAAGAAAAAGACTAATAATAATGAACAACCAAAAGGTAAAAACTCACCACCTGCTAATGAAAAGAAACCACAGCGGAAACCGAAGTTCCCATGTCTTATTTGTGGTGAATATCACTACACTCGAGACTATCCACATCGAGATGAAGTGGCCAAACTCTTTAAAGGGAATTCCCAACCCGTCATGCTTACTTACCCTTTTCCTCAACAACAATCTATGGTTTCTCAAACCCCCTCTTCAGGGGGGAAGTTCCAGCCATACTCCTCATGATGAATACTCGAGAGGTGGCCATGTCTATCTCTTCAACAGGATTGATTTAACCACTCACTTGATGACCTATGACACACCGGTTAAACAAGATAAAGGGAAGATCACTAATGGTTCTCCACAGGATCCATCACCATCCTCTGTTAGTCCTTCGTCCGTCAGTCCTCCATCTGGACCACTCTAGATCGAGAAATCTACGTTCAACTCTATATTACGCCCTCCTATGAGAACTATCCAAAATTCTACATTTAATCCTAGCTCACATGCCACCCAACACTACAACATCGTTGAAGATCTGGCTCAAGCACCATTTTCTATGTCTATGTTAGAAGTTCTACAACACTGTCCCAGTCAACGTAGAATGCTCTTGGCCACTATTTGAGCTTTTGATCCTGAGTCGTCTAACAATATCATGCTTAACTTGGATAATTTTACATCTCAACTCTCTCACCAACTTGATTTCCAAGTTGATGTTGTTTTTCACAATCAACAAATCCACTGAACTATTATGGATGAGGGAGCCTCAACTTGTTTCATGTCTCTAGCCTGTTGGAAAATCTTGAAATCACCCGCACTTAATAAATCCCCAAAAATGTTTCATGCATTTGATGGGCGAGGTTTTCATCCGCACAGACTCTTGCAGTACCTATCCGTCCAATTGGGCAGAAAAATCGTCTTTGTTGATGTCGAGGTGGTCGATGCTCCCCTTGATTACAACTTGTTTCTCAGAAGAAGTTGGTTCTATGCTATGACCGTTATTGCTTCGTCATTTTTTCGATGTGTGCAATTTCCTCATCAAGGAAAAATTATCACCATCGACCAGTTGGATTTATGCACACCTGATGCTCACACTCCTACTACCAACAATACTCCATTATTGGGAGATCAAAAAATTACGTATGAAAGTGTTGGTGTTGGCTTGTTGAAATATTCTAGCCTCATGGGTACCTTCTCTACACCACTTCCACCCATTGCACATCATATTTCCACAATCAATATGATTTCGACTATGGTTTATCAATCCTTGGAATCATCTGACCCTTGGATTGTACCCAGTCTATTGGAATTTGATGCACTAGGTGACACAATGCCACTTAGTCCAGCCGAAACCTCATACATTCCCATCCAATCTTCCTCTCCCTCTTCGGATTACCAACATCTCTTGGAACCTAACACTTATTTGATGCCATCGTGGTTAAATTCCTTTTCCTCTTCAATCGACTACATTTCTCAAATTTTTCCTTCTGATGAATCTATCATTGAAATGCTTAGTCTCGACGATGTACCTTGGAATGATAGCCATCATCGATCCTCTTTTCTTCCACCTCTTGAATAAATTCAAGAAGACATACACTATGTCTTCCCTCTTGATGTTGTTGATCTTTCGCAATCTCCCATCCTCACACATGATGCTCTTCCTGGGAGGAATTTGGGCAACATATCATCTACGATCGTTATTGATATTTTGATCAAGGAAGGTGTCGTGGAAAACATTAACCTCAGAGATAATTGTTCACCCGAGGAAGTGGTCTCTTATACCACTTTATTTAAATAATTTTGTGATGTCTTCGCCTAGAGCTAGGACGAGATGCCCGAGATCGATCCGTTGATCATTGTGCATGAGATTAAAACCTGCCCTGGTGTCAAAATTGTTCGACAAAAACTTCGCTCGGTCCATCCTAAAAAGACCGTAGCTATCAAGAAAGAGGTTGAAAAGTTATTAAAATATGACTTCATTTATCCCATCCCCTTGATGGAATGGGTTTCCAATATCGTTCTGGTTACTAAGAAAAAAGGGACCATTCACATATGTGTTGATTATAGGGATCTTTACAAGGCTTGTCCAAAAGACAACTACCTGACACCCTTTATTGACCAGATTATTGATAATTGCATTGGCAGCATGATTTTCTCTTTTATGGATGATTTCTCAGGATACAACCAGATAGAAATATTATTGGATGATCAACATAAGACAACCTTTATCTTCTGATGGGGAACTTTTGCCTACCAGAAGCTACCATTTGGCCTTAAAAATGTTGGGGCTACATTCTAGTGATCCATGTCCTATGCTTTCCACGATATCAAACATATTGAGGAACCTTACCTCAATGACTTACCCGCCCACTAATCTAGTCGATCTGACCATCTTGGTCATCTACAAGCTATCATTCTTCGATGTTGGTTCTACCACATTCGTTTGAACTCACATAAATGTATTTTCATTATCAAATCAGGCCAACTTCTTGGCTTTGTTTTCTCCAAGGATGGGATTCAGGTGGATCCCTTAAAGATTAGAGCTATTCTAGCTTTACCCCCATCTACCAACCTACGACAACTCCAAAGTTTGCAGGGGAAACTAAACTTTCTTCGCTGATTTATTTGTAACTACGTTGATATCACTAAAGGATTCATGTGATTGTTGCAGAAAGACTCCCCTTTCATCTGGGATGACACTACTCAACGATTGTTCGATGATCTCAAGCACGCACTGACTAACACTCCTTTGTTACATCCTCAAGACTATACAAAGGATTATATCCTTTACTTAGTAGCCTCTACTTCCACTATTTCCATGGTGTTAGTTCAAGAGGACTCTTCTGGTGAAGAACATGTGATTTATTAAATGAGTAAAAGTCTATCTAGACCAGAACTTCGTTACTCATGTGTTGAGAAGTTGGATTTGGCAGTTGTCATCACTGTCCAGAGATTTCATCACTACATTTTGTTATGCACCACCATGGTTATTGCAGATTCAAACCCCATGTATCACATCCTGAAACGTCAGGTGCTTGGGGGAAAATACTCTAAATGGATCATCATCCTTCAAGAATTCGATCTTGAATTTGCTAAGTACAAATCCAAAAAATCCCTAGTGTTCATGGAACTCATTTGTGATTTTCCCCATGCTGATGACGATACTGAGCCTAGAGATTCTCTTCCTGATGTATCTTTATTCCTCATTATCATTTATGATTCATGGTATGGAGACATCATTCTCTATCTCCAAACACAACATTTTCAACTCGATGTCTCTCATGAAGAACGTCATTGTATTCACCACCACTCTCATCGTTATATTATTATCGATGACACTTTATATCGTCATGGCATTAACACCATCCTGCAACGATGTCTAAATCATGCAGAGGTTGAACACGTCCTCAATGACTGTCACCTTGGAGCCTATGGCAGTCACCTTTCTGGGATGGCTACCACCCAAAAAATTTTACATGTCGGATAATTTTGGCCCTCCATCTTCAAGGATTGTATCCACCCTGCCAAGTTTTTCAAAACAAGGCATGCACCCACCCTGCTCCACTGCATCCCGTTATTTCCATTGACCCCTTTTCCAAATGGGGCATTGATTTCATGCAGTGTAATCCTACCTCAGCCAGGGGGAACGATTATATAATTGTTGTCGTCGATTACTTTACAAAATGGGCTGAGGCTATGCCTACCTTTGTGAATGATCAAAAGCGAATCAAACATCAATACAAAAAATCCATCCATTCTCGCACTTTTGTAGAAGGATACCTATTCCTTGTTTATGATCGAGCTCATGAAAAGTTAGGGACATGGAAGTTATAACCTCTATGGCATGGTCCCTACATCGTGAAACATGTTCTACATAGAGGCACCTACGAACTAGTCAATTACGATGGAGTTTCCCTGGATGAGCCCCAGACCGGGATTTACCTGAAAAAGTACTATGCCTAAAACATCTAGCATACATGCTTTGTACACTATTGTATTTTTATTTTTGGTGTGTCTTTTCTCTTGCATGCTCGAGTTGTTTCCTTAGCCACTTATACTATGTCTTGTGTTTTCATGTGTAGATGACATCTTCCTTTCCTATCTTTGTCGGTTTGCGGATGGTGCTATTCGACACACCCAGAATGTTGCTTCTGCAGCCTGGGTCATTTACCACTCTGATGAGTTGGTTAGTTCAGGAGGTATTTTCTTAGGATCGACAACTAATAACATGGTAGAATATCATGTTGTTATCGAAATTTTAACCGAAGCATCCTCCCTAGGAATTTCTCACATAATTGTCAATCTGGACTCTCAACACGTGGTATGTCAACTCAATTGAATCTATGCTATTCCCAATCCTATCCTTCTACGTCTCCATCTACGAGTTCTCATATTGAACGGATGTTTGATTTTATCGAATATCAACACATACCAAGAGAACTTAATACCATTTCAAATTCGTTAGCAAATTACATTATGGATAGATATCTCACACATAGATAAGTTTTCATAAAGGAAATGAATCACATCACATTTCATAAAACACATCATTTAAAAATCATTGGGCACTGTAAAAACTTGAAAATGTATATATATACAATGTCACTGAAAATGTTTGATTACATCAAAAATGGTACACAGATAGGAAAAATGTGGGTCACACCCATAAGCATCATCATACAGACTATATAATCGACAGGAAGAATTCTAATCTCCATGTATTAAATTATTCTTCGAGTAACATATCACCACATGGGCTACTTGCCTTAGTAGAGAGTTAAGACTCTCAGACACTCCCACGGTGTCTCTATAGATGTAACAACACTTCCCGCCTCCAAAGAGGAGGGATACCTGTCATAAGGCCTTGAAGGTTTCTTTCAACCTCTTGGAGCCCTCCTACTGCTACCCCCTGATCAACTACAATTTGAGCATCTATGCGATGCCCCAATGCTGTCATCTCTTCCGAGAATGCTGCTCCCCTATCTGCATGATGAAATGATACGTCTATTAAAGACTCTTTTATGTACCCCAAAAAATAATATAACATTTAAAAAAAAAAAAAAAAAAAACACTTGACAAGATCATTTTTTGGTTTCTTACCTGACGCATCCCAATCCTCTCCTGCTAGAAGAACCAAGTCCATGCTGCCCCAGAAATATACTCCAACATATGGAAAGTCTTCTATCATGATCAATTGGTGTCTCAGCCAAGTGAAGAAATCGTCGATGAATATAAACTCTGAATCTGAGCCCAATCTCGGGGACAGGCTTGTCCACCGCTTCATACCTGGTTCTCCCATTGGTCACACTACCAATGCAATCTAAGGTTGCATCTAGGGAATGCACTCTAAGAAGAACGAAACCAAGAATGAACCATACCCAAATTGATTATGTTGTCCTGCTCTACATCTTGTGATTTGTTCCTTCACATTTTGAAGGAACCCTGCACTCCAGTTGAATAGTGTTGGCTCTAAACACTGTAAACCATAAGCCACCTATGATATTGAGACTAAGTGTGCACCGGTTCTTCCTACCATGATTTTAATGGCAAACAAGATGGATCGAAGAGGCAAGTCTCTGATATCTTTGATTGCAATCCTGCCTTCGACTAGTCTCGCTCCCGGGAGACAATGGTTTGCAAGATACTCATCCACAGGTGAAAGAAGTGCCCTCTGCCTGGATAAATCTATAGGAACCCCTCTCTTCAAAATACCGGCTATGAAATATACATCCTCCAACTTGATGGTCAGAATTTGTGTTCTTATCTGGAATCCTTGCTCTGCAATGTTCCATAACCCGATCATGTATTCGAGAAGAAGAATCTCCTTCTTCATTTTTTGCAATTTGAAGGATTTAAGGAGACCTCAATTCCTTAATGCAGCTCTTGATCGGGGAATTTTCAAAGTGGACACATCATCGAGCTCATGTTCCCTTTCTTTACACTCAAGCATGTTGTCCAATTCCCTGCAATTGACAAAAAAATTCATCAAATTATGATTTTGACGAATTTTTGGGCAATTTAAAAAAAATAAAAAATGATCATTTTTTCTTGAAAAATAATAACACCCTCTTTACATGGACATTAGGGCACCAATGTGCCCTTACATTAGCCAATAAAAATCCTTAAAAAACTCAAAATTCCCTCCTCATATTTTGAGCGCGCATTGGCCATTTTTGGGCATTCTTCTTGTGGTTTTTTTTTAGGCAGCGCCCCCATAGCCACTACATCAAAGCATTGGCATGCCCTCCATGGGTTAAGAGGGGAATTTTCCAAGCCATGCAGCACTGCCCCATGATTTTTAGAGGGGCACCGAGCTTTTTGGGCGCTTGGGCTAACCCAATGAATCTTTTTTCATAAATTTTTAGTGACTTAAAACAAAATATAAATCATGCAAATGAAAGAGAAGGATATGAACACCAATCTGGTCCAAATGACAAGTAAAATGATTGACCGTAGCTCTGGTACCAAGCAATTCAAGATTTAGATCCAAAACACAAATTCTCCACTGCTACAAATCTCAGCATAAATGAAATGGTAAATGACGTTTTTTATCCCTTTTTACTATTATACATTTCATTTTTACATATGATATAGTTATTTTTGGGTTTTTCAGAAATATTTGGAGGCTTATTAATCCCCTGGAATGCAGTTTTGGCATTATTGGTAGGTTTTGAAGCAGATTTGTTCATTGTATCTTGTCACCTTCATGAGCATAGTGTTCATTCATTCTCAAGCTCAAACAAATGAGAATGCATCAGGTAAACTTGTATCTCTTTTTTGGACCTGCATGGATACACAAAAAAGGAACCCCCTGGAGTCTTCTTTAAACTCTTTTCAGACTCTCTAAATGTGAAAATATTGTCGAGTGATCTTGCTTCCTTTCCCACTCATTAAAAGGTTTGAAAGGGCATCTTTTGAGTGATAATTTATCTCTTTTTCATCCTCCTAAGACTAATATTATGAAAACGGACAACATTGGAGTCATCTTTACGTTGTTTTCAGACTCTCTAAATATGAAAACTACCCAGTTTACCTTCTCTGGACTTGTTAAACATTCATACATTGAAGGGATAATATGAGATCGAACCCTTCTTCCAGTTCATTAAACAAAGGAAGAGAAACTTACCAAAGGTGAGTTATATCAAGCATGTGTTACCCTCCTCGAGCTCGTTAAACCAAAAAGAGGTACTCGTCTATCTGGATGGGGGAAAAATTGAAAGAAGCAAGCCAAGCTATTTTTGAGAAATTCACTGGTAATATTACAATCCCCCTTGAACACGACATTTCATCATTACATGAATTTTCATCCACTGAGCCAATCCTTTGTGTTTCTTTTACTCCTTTGGGTCACCTAACAAAATTCACAACATCCACTGCATCATCAAGTTTTGGTCCATGTCAAGTTTCTGCTATTGTGCCTCAGTGTTCAAGGGAAGTATCTTTCTCAGGAGTAAGCCATCACAAATATCTTTTGTCAATCCATGTTCATTTGATCTACCAATTACATCTCTGTGTCAGTTTTGTGTCGTTGATGGGGGATACATCAAGGCCCTCCTTCGACAAGTCTATTCCTGTCGACTTCAACACATTATCCAGGAACTAGACTTAGAAACCAATTAGTACTTTGGGACCTGCATGCCTCAACGGTAGGCCTCCTCGCGTTCGACAATGGGTTTACATCATTAACCATTGATTAGATGATTCCATGGATGTTTTACTTCATCTCATCCATTCACATTCGTTGGAATGTACTAGAGCACCTTGGGAATCATTGACATCAATGGTGATCTCCCTCGCACTTGTTAACGGTTTACCTCATTGACCGCTAATCAAGTGGTTTCTACCATGTTTGACATCAGGAAATATATTCACATGGTTAGATTCATACTACATCGAGATTGGTAAGAAGACCCTGGGTTGATTTATCACTCATATATATACTTTTCCCAGGTTGCGAAGGAGTTCTTTTGAACTATGAGACATATATTGTAACATAGATCCACATTGTATCCGTCATGGCTATGTCTTGTCATCTCATAGATCCACTGTGTATTCTTTGTGGATACGATCAGTTTAGGTCATAGGAGTATATATCCACATTGTATCTACAGTGGCTATAGCTTTTATCAATATAATTATGGATCCACAGTGTATGTTATGGCGACCATACCTAAAAAGTATTTATCACTCAAGTATAGGTATGCCTGCCTTGGGTTTGAAACATTTCATAATATTTGTTTGATGGTTGTGTGAAGCTTTTTCTAGCCTTTATGTGTCCATACCCTTTCTTGAAAAAGTCTACAAAGTAATTCAGCCATCATCGTCTTCTGACTTTTCACTTTGGGGGGCAATATGTTACACATCAAAATCACTCATTGCAATGATGGATAATGTCGTCGTTAAAAATATCGCAAGTGTCTCATATTGGTCGCAAGTGTCACAAACATCATACTGTCTATTTTTTCTCTCTAATGACATCGCAAGGACACTAATATGCCTCAAAGACTAGTTTTGAAGAAGGAAAATCAATTGACAGAAGATTACAAACCTTGTGCCACTGAAAAATCCACTAAAACATCAATTTTGGGAGGGAGCGCTCCCCTGCCTACTGACAAGGGTGATCTGTACTCCATCATAGAGGAGTGGTCCAATTCTCTATGCCCCTTTTGAGGGAGCGCTTCCCTTTTTTGGGCGAAATTTGGTTTGTTGGAGGAAATCAGGGGACAATCCCCTCAATATCTGAAGGTAGTTGGGTTCGAATCTTGAGTCAAGGCATGATCTTAGGGGAGATCCACAACTGAAGGAGAGGAATCCTCAACTTATCCCAAATATCTCTCAAGTGGTTAGGCCTCTCCAATCCTATATAAGGAGGCCTCCTCATGGTAGAAAGGACATATGGAGATTGAGAATTACACCAAACTTACGATCCCATAAGTGAGATGTTATCAAAGCATAATCAGTATAGATTACTTAAGAAAAAGGGTTGGACAAGGAGAGATGGAAGAGGTTATTTCACCTCCATCAAAGGATTGTAAGCACCTTTTACTTGTTCTCATTAATAATCAATGCTTGGCCTATTTCTTTCAAATTTATGTTTGTTCCACATGAATTTGTCTTCAGTAGATAGATCTATGTTTGAGCTAATCTCAATAGAATAGGAAGTTCTTTGTACCTTTGTTTGTTTTACATGACCTATCGAGGAGTTCAGGATTGGAGCTCAGCTTGGACTTTGCAAGGACAAATGTCGTTAACAAGGTACATATCCCTTTTCTTCCTTTTCGTGTATTGGTTTAATTAGATCTAAAAAGGATGTCAGTGTCCATGTTAAGCACTTTTTTGTCTTGGCCTTAGGAGTCTAGAGACCAAGAGGGAATCCACTTGTCCGCGGGAGGATTCACCTGTAACAATGACTTATATACAATATGGACCACATTATGACAATAAAGGGACCAAATAATGCCAGATTTCACCAATGTCTTCCATACCTTGCACACCAATTTGGGTATCAAAGATTATGAGAGACATCTAGTGCTCAAGTAATGCAATGGTATGCATAGATACATCTATACATAAATAGATTTTTGGACATATTTTCCTTGGGTGCGGCCTATCAATATGTGGTCAAAATTGAGTAGAAGATTAAACAAAAGATGTGGCAGTTTGGGTTTGTGAACCTGTCACACCAGAAGCACAAAAAAGGAAACCCTAACCCATATGACAAAGGGAAAAGAAAGGATGGATAACCTTAGTACAACTAGTCCAAACTACAACAAAGAAGGATAATGGGAAGACAAATAAATACATTGGGAAATGGTGTGAGTTCCATAAGAGCCCCTGGCATAACACCGATGAATTTTGTTCAAAGTAGTCATTGGTAGTTGAGGTGAAAGCCTATGAATCAGATGTGGGATCTGAAATCGAGTCAGAACCAGAAAAGGGGATAAGAATCATTGATGTAGAACCCAACTCCACCATTGCTACCACCACCAAGGTCTATCCTAGTGAACCTAATGAACCAGAGGTAGGTGAGAACCTCTTTCATTCACATATATGGATGAAGGGTAATCCTATGCACTTCATCATTGATAGTGGTATCTAGGAGAACCTCATCTCAGTAGAGGTCATCAAGCAGTTGGATCTTCCGACAACACCACACCCACAATCGTACACCATCATATGGCTCTGCCAAGGGAGTGATCTCCACATTACCCAACAGTTTTGCCTGGCCTATGACATCAAGCCCTTCAAAGATGATATATTGTGTGATGTCAACCCCCTTGAATTTTGTGATGTTATTTTGGGATAACCTTATTTATGGAAACATCATGTTTTACATGAGTTTATACATTATAGTGTTATTACTAGCACAACCGCTAACTCGCAGCTGAGAACGTCGAAAGTTCAGCTAAGAACGTGTGCCATAAAACGTCTGTGATAATTCGTAATCCGTCTGTGGTAATATGAAACGTTTGGCATCCTATTTAATCATTTAAACGTGGCAATTACATATCCTTACAGTAATTTTTTAATGTGATTAGGTAAATGTTAAAAAGTAAACATGTTAACGGATGTCTTAATAAATGCAAGAAAGTTATGAAGAATAAATATGACCCTTTGATTTTGGAGGACGACTAAGAATATGCCAACATCTTCAATTCATAGCCATCC
Source organism: Picea glauca (assembly GCA_000966675.3). Taxonomy (NCBI): domain Eukaryota; kingdom Viridiplantae; phylum Streptophyta; class Pinopsida; order Pinales; family Pinaceae; genus Picea; species Picea glauca. The sequence goes on along the minus strand of JZKD02S1759893.1, from coordinate 182,199 downwards.
GATTAGGGTTTAAGGTTAAATAAGGTTAAAAGATCATTAATTGTGCCCATTGTCAATAGGTGTACACCTTTCGGCGTAATTACTTTGGAAATGAAATTATACATGATACCTGAGGTAGTTCTGTCTAATGCCATTTCCTTGATCTCTACCAAGAAATGGAGGAAGGTCATATCTTAGACTGATATTTTTTTCTTCTTCGTGATTCACACTCAAAGTAGTAGAATTAAGTGGATACAATCATGGAAGAATACAAAGACATCTTCTCCTCACCCAATGGGGCACCTCTGCACTGTCAGGTCAAGCACTCAATCGATTTGACCCCCGACACACCACTACCCAATGGGATAGTCTATAATCGCTCTCTATCATAAAATGAGGAAATCAAGTTCTAGATCCAAGAGTTTCTCGAAAAGGGGCACATCCAACCAATATCATCACCTTATGGAATTCCAATTTTGCTTGTGCAGAAGAAACATGGGACCCGATGACTTTGCATTGATTACTAGGCCCTAAATAAAATCACAATCAGGAACCGGTACCCAATTCCCCGAATTGACGATCTCCTTGACCAACTCAAGGGGGGAAAATACTTCAATCAGATTGATCTAAAGTCCAGCTACCACCAAGTCCCAATAGAGAATACCGATGTATGGAATACTTCCTTCAAGTCTAAAGAAGGTCTTTTTGAATGGATGGTCATGCTCTTTGTCTTGACAAATTCCCTAGCAACTTTCATGAGGATGATGGACGATATCTCGTGGTCTATCACCAATTATTTTTTTGTGGTGTGTTTGGATGACATCCTCATCTTCAACAATATTTGGGAGGAACACTTGCAACATATTTAGTAGGTCCTACACACTCTGCGACAACACAAGCTATATGAAAATTTGGAAAAATTCTCCTTCGGGATGAATAGGGTCTAGTACCTAGGTTACATTATTGATGAACATGGGGTTCATGTTGATCCAACCAATATCCAGGTCATCCATGCCTAGCCAACCTCAAAAACACTCACTAAGATTAAGAGCTTCGTAGGCCTTGCCAATTTCTATCACATGTTCATGTTGGGATTCTCCCACATTGCATGGGCCCTTAGCCAAGTGACCAAGGGTAGTGGCAAGGAAAAATTTGTGTGGGGCCAGTCACAACAGAAAGAATTTGATAATTTGAAGCAATGTTTTTTCTCAACCTCTATGCTCTCATTACCTGACCTCCAATAACCTTTTGAGATCAATAAAAATGCTTTAGAATATGTTGTGGGTGCAATTCTCATTCATAATGGACATCCCATGGCCTATCATAGTGGGACATTATTAGATACCATCCATAAGTACCCCACTTACAACAAATAAATGTACTCCATTGTACAAGCCTGCAGCTAGTGGAGGCACTACATTCTTGGGAAGGAGACATTCATCCACATTGATCATAAGCCTATGAAGTTCATGGAGACACAAGGAAAATTGTAGAATGACTACCATCAGAAGTAGTCCACATACTTGCAACAGTTCCATATCAACATCAAGTATAAGATATAGAGCACCAACCTTGTCATTGACTGCCTCAGTCGAACTCCAGTTACAACACTAACCATAGTGCTACACTCCTACGAACATGATACCTACAGATGGGCCCAACTCTATGAGAGATATATTGACTTCACCAGTACCTACCATATGCTGGGCACAAACACAATTGTCATTGATTTTCATTTTCAGGATGAGTTGTTGTGCCATTTGGGCCATCTCTATGTTCCATCAAGCGAGCATGTGAAGATGATTTGGGAATATCACTACAGTCAGGTGGGAGGACACTTCAGCATAGAAACGATAGTGGGAGTTGTACAACAACATTTCTATTGGTTGAAACTTAGACAGGATGTCAACAAGTATATCAAGTCCTACACACCCTATGTTATTTCCAAGCCAACCATTAAGAAACAAGGCCTGTACACCCCTATACCTACTCTCGATAGGCCCTATGAATCCATCTCGATGGACTACATTTTAGTCCTTTCTTCAACCAACCATGGAACTGACAGTGTTTTCATGGTTGTTGATCGATTTTCCAAGATGGAAATTTCGGTCTCCTACAAGAAGAGCATCACAGTGGAGGCCACTGCCAAGAGCTTCTTTGAACGAGTGTGGGTACATTTTTGGATACAAAAGACCATCATCTTGGATCGAGATAGTCATTTCCTTAACACATTCTGGTCAATCATTTGGTCATGGCTGGACACCAAGCTCACCAAATCCATGGTCTTCCACCCCCAAACAAATGGCCAAACCATGGTCGTCAACAGGATGATCATGCATATCTTCCTCATGTAAAATTCCAAGAATACACACACATGGGATGAGAGTATTCACTATATCTAGCACATCCACCAATAGGTTCAGGATATTTTATAGAAGTCCAATGCCAAGTACAATCAACGCCATGATCAACATCGGGTGCCACACAAGTTTCAAGTGGGAGATAAAGTTTGGTTGCACTTGCAAAAAGAACACCTTACAGGACCCCATCGAAAGATTTTTCCACTCTTCTATGGAAATTACACCATCACCAAGGCTATGGGTGACAATGATTTTGAGCTCAACATTCCCCCCTTCCTTGGATTGAACCTAGTGTTTAATGTGGAACTACTTCAACGATACTTTCCACCCTTATTGGACACCTTGAAGATAGAAAAATAGTTGACACTGACATAGCTCAACCCTGACTACATGGAACATGCATCCACTGATCATATCATGGACACACAGATCAAGGGAAATCTCCAACATAAGATTCAACTTTATCGTGTTGTCAATGTAGGGAAAATCCTGCACCCAGGCAAGTGGCTCACTCGAGGCCAAATTTAGTAGAAACTTCCTCATCTGATGGGGGAACTCAATGAAATGGAGACCATTTCTTCCTAAGGAGGGATGATTGATCTAGGTGGATATCAGTGGTGACCCACCTCTTCCAACTGACTCACATACAACTTTCATATTGGCAATTACAATTTTTATCTTGGCATATTTTTTCTATATTTTTGGGTCCTAAACTCCTGGGGTCATTTTGAGGCCCTAAACAATGTTTTTTTGGGCCTTAACAATCACACTGTATATAGAGTTAGAGTGCGATAACATAATCTGTATTCCTTATATATACCTTTCATATGGGCTATTGTGCGCCTAAAACAAAGATCATATGCAAAAGTTACAACCCCAAGAAGTTGATTTACCAACTTAGCCCATCGGGGCCCACATGAGTTTTGGCACATCATCTCCTAGGGTTAGGTTTTTTGTTTTAATTTTACTTCTTGATGCTAAAAAGGCTGGAGGAATCATTGTAATGTGCTCAGATGAATCCACGTAGCCATCACATCTCTTCTCAAAGATTAGCTACCACCATTCGAGCAAGATTGTTTTCATTCTGCATTTTACAGTTTCAACAGATTTATTTATAGAGTATAATTTAAGTTCCATAGTATCTATGTTATTGTTATTTTTATATCTATGTTAATGTTGTATATCTATGTTTCATTTCCTTCCACTCATAAATCTGGATCACCTTTCCTTTCCATGCCATGCCATTCCATTCCATTCCATGCCTTGCCTTTCCATGCCATGCCTTTCCATTCCTTGCCTTGCCATGCCATGCCATGCCTTTCCATTCCTTGCCTTACCATTCCATGACATGCCTTTCCTTTCTATTCCATGCATTTCCTTGCCTTCACTTGTCATGCCATTCATTTTCATGTCATTCCTTTCCTTTCCATGCCATGTCATTCCATGCCTTTCATTTCCTTTCCTTTCCATGCTATTCCATGTCATGCCTTGCCTTGCCTTGTCATGCCTTTCCTTGCCTTGCCTTACAAAGCCATACCTTTCCTTGCCATTCCACGCCATTCCATTCATTTCCATGCCTTACATTGATATGGCATTCCATGCCATGCCTTTCCTTTCCTTTCCATGCCATGCCTTTCCATGCCTTGCCTTTCCTTTCCATGACATGGCTTTCCTTGCCATGTATTGTCTTTCTATTCCATGCCATGTCATGCCATGCCTTTTCATATCCTTGTCATGCCATGCCTTGCATTTTCTTGTCATTCCTTTCCTTGGATAACCACAATTCATCTAAAAGGTACTTTCATTATGATATTCATAAAACTAATTTTTTGTAAAAATATAGTTATTTTCATCGTTAGAGAGAATTTTTTTTCAAGTTAATTTAATAAAAAAATAATGGCATTCATGTATCATACCTTTTTTTTTTGCTTAAAAAAAATAATGCTTGTACCAAATGAACAAGTTTAATACCTAAAAATTACAATCAAAGGATTCATTAAGCATGAAATTGTACAACTTGTTATCCCATCTATCTTAGATAAAAATACTTGCATGATAATTTCAAAGTCATAACATAAGCTCTCTTTATTCATATATCTTAGGTATCTTCATAGTTGTGAAACATGGATTATAATAATTAATAGGATTTACGTATGTCACTAAATAGGTTTATGTTCCATCCATATGGTGTAGTCTCATTATACTATTGATCCCTAATTTATTTTGGATTGCATGGAAAACAACATAAATTCAAGGCCTTATTTAGAATCAAAGAAATAAAAACAAATATTTCAACTCAATAACTTTTATAACAAGATATAGCATGTAGACCTAGACCTTGCCTTGCCTTTCCATGCCTAGATTTTCTTAGGATTGTCATGTATTTACTTGTCTTACCTTTCATTTCCTTGCATTGTCTTTCCTTCCATTCCTATACCTAAAACTAGACCTATACCTATACATTTCCTTGCCATGCATTGCCTTATCATGCCTTGTCTTGACATGGTCTAGGTCATTATCTAGGTTATGTTCTATGTCATGGTATAGATCATGGTAATGGTGTATGTCTAGGTCTTGGTATAGGTCTAGTTCTAGGTTATGGTTTAGGTCTAGGTCTAGGTCTATGTCATGATCATGGTTTAGCTCTAGGTATATTTCCAACATGTCCATGAATGGATTGAGGAGGTGAGTTGCAACTCGTGATAAAAATCATACGGGGAATCAGATGGATGAACCATCAGTTTCATTGAATATGGGGCACCGATTTTCATCTAGTGGGGCCCCTCCAATGTCATTTCGTTGCTCAAAAAATATTGTTAGAGGATCTTCGAGACTAGGTTTTTTCTCAATGAGGCATAGTACAATTTGTGAACAAGAGGTCGATTTTCAAGAACACTATGCTAAGTGATTGTGGGTAGTTTGGTTGCGTGGGCCTTGTACAAAAATACATGTAGGAGCTTACAAAACTCCACTATGCTTCTCAATTTGGATTTTATGCCCTCGGACCAAATTTCCAGCATGTCCCCGAATGGCTTGAGGAGGTGAGTTGCAACTTGTGATAAAAATCAAACCGATAATCGGATGGATGAAACATTGATTGCATTGGATCTAGGACACTAGGTTTAAGCAAGTGGGGCCCCTCCGCTATCATTCTATTTCTCAGAAAAGAATATGTTGTAGGATCTCCAGGACTAGGGTTTTTCTCAATGAGGAATAGTGCAATTTATGAATAAGAGGTCGATTTTCAAGAACAATGTGTCAGGATATTGTGGGTTGCATGGTTGCATGGGAATTGGCTAAACATACATGTGGGAGATTAAAAAACTTCATTATGTTACTCATTGCATGAGGGCCTATTTTCCCTCTAAGAAGCGTGCCATCCAATAATCAATGCCCCATTCATTACCTCTTGGGGAAACCATTGTGTATATGTGCCCTACAAAAAATGGAGTGCCAATATGTGAGTCCAATAAATGACCAAAGAATAAAACATTGATGCTAGTTATTCAAAATTTATTAGAAGGTTTCAAGGAACTTGGCAGTACAAGATCTATTACATGATCATAATCCACTGAAATACTTGATTGGTCCTCCTCCAACTAGGATAATTCTACATTTATACATTGAACAATGGGGAGTGATACATGATCCCATATATCAACCCATTCAGTCGATTCACAATCATACCATTCATTACTACTACATGGACCATAGAAGCAAGAGAGTTTTCTCATCCATATTTCAACTATTGCATTTTTTGATGTTTTAATTGAATGGAATCCATGAGTGATATGGATTGTTTTTAAATCATACCACTTTGATCAATCTACATCTACCACCTCCCAAAAATATCTATGTACATTTCATTTCCTTATGATTGGTATTCAAGGGTTCTTTTTCCCTCTCCCATTACAGAAGAACACCATTCAATAATGGATTTTTCATCTCAAATGAGGGAAGTAGTTGTGAACTTCATTTATTTTCTGCATAAATCTCTTTTTATGCATGTTCATGCTCCATCATACTCCCCTTTTCCATGCCTAGACTTGAAATAGTTCCAAATTTGTGGTTCCTTGAGTTTTTTGTGCAACATACACAACCATTGTAATACACGAGATTTTTTTAACTGGCCTGCACAACTGTCTGACCAAATCCAATGTTGATCCATCTGTATGTTCTTCTCCTTAAGGTAATTGTTAAACAATTGAAATAAATGTTGTACGTAGAATAATTCATGGCACTGATCATCACTTATGTAGAAGTGATACTCCTTCAATATAACTTTGTTTTCTTTGTTATTTTCTGACCCATGCCTATATGTGATATGGACCATTCTGTTGACATTCTCTGAGTGATAATATTGGCTTTGAATCTCATTTTGTGGTTTAAGGGTATAGTTCTGAAAAAAAACAACCATTGATAATAAAGTACCAATGAGAAATGTGTCTATTCATATTATAAAATGTGCATCCTACCATCGAGCCACTGGACATGAAAAACATATTGTTGTGTCTTTTCGATGAAGTCCTTCACGAAGTCACATACTAGTACTTATGAATTAACCAATTGTATCTTTTTTCTTTCCTACCCTCCATCAATGTAATATGCGACATATTTAAATATTTTCAAGGAAACCTCCTTCCTCCCCAATTCATACTCATCGCTTACATGGATGCAATTTCTTAGTAATTCCATTCCACCGCACCTAGAGCATGTCCCATCTAAACAAGAATTTTCATAAAATGTACAATCCTCTGGACTTGTATACAAGATGTTGTGAATAAAGTCTCTAGATGAGGATGATGGAAATATAACCAAGCATTCCTACAAAAGGATGTTATGCAATACACAAAAAATATATATGTGTGTGTGCCATAATAATAACCATACTCAATGTGATATCTATAACATGTGTTAGGAATTGTGTTTATTCGAACATACCAAGGATTTCATTTATGGAAAGATCTTTGGCCCAAGTTAAGTCCACTATGTATTGTCCTGAATCTCTCATACATTTTTTTCCCGTGTAATGTCAAGAAAGTGTTTAATACAGGGTTCACAGTCCCTATATTCCCTTCTCAATTTTAGTACATCTTTTTGGTTGGAAGAATGCCTAACGTTTGCATGCCATAATTATTGTATTAGTCCCATAATTGCTCTAATTAAGTTCATGTCAGAACGAGGTATCCTACCAGTGAATGCCCACAAATCCGTTGGGACACTTGTGTCAAGTATATCTCATCTATTAGAATACTTTCTAAGTGTTTTCATATTTCATTTCATGAGATGAGAGGTTTGTTGGAGAAAATATTTTTTTCTTGTGATCTTGCTAACAATTTATTGTGACAAGACATGTCGGGATGCATTATGGTCTTTATAATGATATTTCTTCCCAATTCTTTAAAAAACATTTGCAATGTTTCTAACAATATGATGACTTGTTTCTAAACTTTTGACTATTTAAGACCTAAAATTCTCCTAATAGCAGTCAAAATTCTAGATTTTAACAAAGCCAAAAATAATTGACATTTATCGACATCAGATTTTTGTTCAAAATATTCTTCAATGATTTTATAATAATGATAAAAAATATTACGGTTAGGTAACTTACCTTCAAGTGATGCTAGACCACTTTCATCCACCTAAATGCATTTAGGATTTCTTCGTGCACACTACTCAATCTAGGTAGGGATGATGAACCCCTATTTTGGCACTCTTGACCTCCTTGTTGTGGAGTTAACAATGTTGTAGTTATTTCCCCTTCAATCACTAGAAGATCAATTATGGGAGGAGAGTGGAAACTCCCATGATTAGTTTTTGGAATGTCTAATTGTCCAACCAGAGGTTTCCCACATGCACTTCTTCACCATAACATTGTGCACCAACTGCTTCTCTAATTTCATCCATTGTGTAATCAACTCCAAGTAAATACTCCATCATCTGGTCATCCACAACAAATTTTCTTGATGAGATACTGATTGGATTGGTGTCTACTAAACTCTCGCGCTTTACTTTTGGTGATGGAGGAGAAACAACAATGAAATCTATTCCACTAGAAATTGGATTTCCCTATTCTAAAAGCCTATGCTTTGACATACATAACTTTGTCTTTTCTCTTTTTTCTTCCACCTTTTCAATGGGTATTTCTTTCCTCGAGGACTTTCTATCTTGATTCTTTCGGTTCCCCATGTTTAAAGAGAAAAAATGGATTCCAAGCACCCCACCACAAATTTTTCTTAGTATTACATAAGAAGACACAACTAACAATTACAATTCCAAGTGGACAAATTTGTCTTGGTATTACAAAAGAAGACACGACTAACAATTCCAATTCTAGTTGGACAAATTTGTCTTGGTATTACACAATAAGACACAACTAACAATTCCAATTGCATAAATTTGTCTTGGTATTACTCAATCTAGTAATTCCAATTCCAATCGGACAAATTTGTCTTGGTATTACACAAGAAGATACAACTAACAATTCCAATTGGAAAAATTCGTCTTGGTATTACACAAGAAGACACAACTAACAATTACAATTGGATAAATTTGTCTTTCTATTGCATAAGAAGACACAACTAGCAATTCAAATTGGAAATATTTGTCTTGCTATTACACAAGAAGACACGACCAACAATTCCAGTACCACTTGGACAAATTTGTCTTCCAATTCTTCCCACAATTGTCTTGCAATAACACAAAATTTTCTATGAATTAAACAACAAGACAAAAAGAACAAAAACTTGTTTGATATTTATATTTTTGCATGTAGATATCGGGTTTGTTAGAGTTTTAAGATAAATTAGGTTGAGGAGTGTGCTTGGCTCATAAAAATGCCTATCAGGAATGCATGTGCATTCCTATAACATGTGCGGGCTAAATCACATGCACATTCTAGGAACACACACATGTTCCTTTTGTGCAAGCATGAGTGTAGAACCTCAATGATTTCAAGTCACAAGAGAGCGTGCACTCTCTTAATGCAACATATATATCATTTATTGTATACCAAAAATCTTTATGAATAAATATGTATAGGGGTTTTGGGACAACTAGGACCTAAGGGCGTAGGATTGAAAGTGTTTTGAAGCATAGAGAAATGGTTAGAGAACCAGGATGTGGGTACAATGATTGTGGGGTATTTAACAAGAAGTATATGCATATTTCACTTAGGGATCAAGTGTGGGGGAGTTAAGGGTTGATTATAGGTTATGCCTAGGATTAGATGGAGCTAGGGGGTCTAGCTCATGGTGTAGGTCAATCTCTAGGTCATGGTCATGGTTTAGGTCTAGGTCATGGTCTAAGTCTACCTTTAGCTCAAGGTCATGGTATAGTTCATGGAATATTTATAACTCTAGGTATATTTCATGGTCTACGTGATGGTCATCGAATCCACTAAAATATTATGCTTATATTAAAATAAAAAAGTAGAATCAATGTACCATAATCATATTTTAAGTCCTTTTGTCACCCGCTCATCATTATTTTAAGGCTTAGGATTGAAAGTGTTTTAAAGCATAGAGCAATGGTAAGAGCGCCAAAATGTGGTTGCAAGGGTTGTAGGGCCTTTAACAAGAGGTATTTGAATAGTGCACTTAGGGCTCAAGTGTGGAGGGGTTTAAGGGTCGAGTATTGGTTATGACTAGGCTTAGATGGAGCTAGGGGGTCTAGGTCATGTTATAGGTCATGGTCATGGTATATGTCTAGGTCATGGTCTAGGTCTATATCTAGGTCTATGTCATGGTCTAGAGCATGAGATGGGGAGAGAGAAATATAGAGAGGGGGGGTAGAAATTTAGTGTTTGACAGTGTGAGAAGGAGGGAGAAGGAGACAAACAAGGAGGGGAAGAGAGAGAGAGAGAGAGAGAGAGAGAGAGAGAGAGATCATGTGAGAGTGTGAGAGAGTGAGAGAGGAAGACAAAGAGAGTTTGTGAGAGTGAATGAGAGGGATACAAAGAGGGTGGCTAGAGAGAGAGAGTGAGGGGAAGGGGAGGGAGAGAGGGAAGGGGGGTAGATAGAGGAAAAGAGAACAAGAGAGGGACAGGGAGGGAGAGAGAGGGAGGGGGATACAGTGAGCGAGAGAGGGAGGGTTAAATAAAAGAGAGAGAGGGATGAGAGAGATAGATAAGGGGATGGAGGGAGAGGTCCAACAAGAGAAAAAGAGAGGTCAAGAGTGAGGTGGAGAGAGAGAGAGAGGGAGGGGATAGAGATATAGGGAAAAGGTATAGAAGGGGAGGATGGAGAGAAAAAACAAGAGTAGAAGAGAGGTCGAGAGTAAGATGTATAGAGATAAAGGGAGGTAGAATGAGGGGGGAAGAGAAGGAGGTGAAAGGGAGATAGAAAGAGGGGTAGAGAG
>JZKD02S1759893.1:142766-164935 GCA_000966675.3 Picea glauca | reverse complement strand
TGTAGAAAAAATGAATTCCATCCACCTTGTTCTTTCCCTTGTTGCCTCACATAAATGGGAGGTCCATCAGATGGATGTTAAATATTCCTTCTTGCACGGAGATTTGCAAGAAGAAATCTACATGGAACAAACTCTTGGCTATGTCTAGAATGACTCTAGCCTTGTTTGTTGCCTCAATAAATCTCTTTATGGTCTCAAGCAAGCTCCCCAAGCTTGGTATGCCAAAATGGACAACTTTCTTATTTCCATTGGGTTCTCTAGATGCCATTATGATCGTAATGTCTATACCAAGAAAGTAGGAATCCATCTCATAATACTTCTTCTTTATGTTGATGACCTTATCCTTACTGGTAGTGACTCAAAACCTTTAAACCATGTGAAAACCAACCTTAAGAAGAAATTTGAAATGACAGACTTAGGATTTTTGCACTATTTCCTTGGCCTCCAAGTTTTGAAAACCAATGAAGGAATTTCCCATTCTAAGTATGCTTGTGACCTTATTCATTGTTTTCACATGGACGATTGTAAACCAACCCCCTCTCCCTTCTAGTCTGGAGTCAAGCTTACTGCCACCTGTACTTCTCTTGAAGTTGATGCCACCCTGTACCATCAGTTAGTTGGTAGCCTCTTATACTTGACTCATACCCGTCTTGATATTTCCTTTGTCATTGGTCTTGTTTCCTGGTATATGCAAACGCCCCATGAAATCCATTGGAAAGCAGTTAAAAGGATACTTCACTATGTTCATGGTACAATTCATTTTGGGATACATTACAGTTTAGGGGGGACTCCTTTATTGGTTGGTTTCACTGATTCAGATTAGGCCGGCGACCCTGATGATTGGAAGTCTACTGCAGGTTATGTTTTCATCCTTAGTTCAGGACCTGTCACTTGGGCTTGTAAGAAACAACAGGCTATTGCACTTTCTTTAGCAGAAGTAGATTATCAAGCAGTGGTAAATGCAAGTCAAGAAGCCATGTGGCTTCGACAGATCCTTTCAGAGTTTGGATTACAACACCAGCATCCGACCAGCCTTTGGTGTGACAATCAGAGTGCCATCAAGCTTACCAAAGACCCAGTTCAACACCAGCATAGCAAACACATTGAGCTACACATTCAATTCATCAGAAAGCTAATTCATGATCAAGTTATTGAAGTGATCTTTTTCCCTACAGAAGATCAAGTTGCAGACATTTTCACAAAGTCTCTTATAGAAGTGAAGTTTTCCAAACTTCGATCTATGTTAGGAGTTCATGAAGTTGTCATTAAGGGGGGATAGGCTCTAATGACTCCTTCCTTCTCCTATTGTGTCACTATTGTAAATCCTTCAATCATATCCCAAGTTGTTCTTAAGGGGGGATGTTAGGATATTTATACACTTAGGAGTTAGTTAAGATCTACTTGGTCTATTGTGTCATTAGGTAAAAGTGTGTTTTCTAGTGTGTTTCTATAGTATGCATTTGTAGGTAGGAAATCCAATGGTCACGATATGTTCCCAACATAGAGTTATCTGATGGTTCATACTCTCCTCAATCTTAACAACCATTGATCCATGGCTTAACACCCGATTGGTCCATGATCTCTATTTAAATAGCATGGAGGGTCATTTGTCGATGATCAATTGTGAGAAACTCTCTTGTAATATCTCTCTGTAGTCTTTTTCTTTGCATTAATAAACTGCTCCAAGTGGCCACGTTGGTTGGGGCCGTGGATGTTTCCCCGTAGGGGTTTTACCACGTGAAAACATCAGTGTGTTGATATTTTATCCGGTTATGTGAGTGGTTACTGAAGGTGTTCATCCTCTGTTGGAATACCTATGTTATCAAACAATACCCAAGAAAGGTGTAGAAGAATAGTTTGATTACGACACTAACATCTTCAAGAAAAACAATATTCATGGTTTGGAGTTTAAATAGAAATGATTAAAGATGAATTCATGTTTGAGTGTATCCATGAGATATTTTGGGTTGATTTCATAGTGATCTTGTTTGAGTGACTACATAGAATGGAGGAACAACCTGGGTACACTAGGTGTGAACAAAAGATTATTAATTAGAGATCTTGGAATTTAGTTGTGTTATAGTGGTGGGATGATCCAACATCTTGTTCCATTGATTAATGGGTGAAGCACACTATTAATGGGTATGTCTTGGAAATTGTGGTTAAAATCCACACCTTGCAATTGTGGGTAGAATACCTCTTTGAAAGAGACCCTTTTAGAGGCTACTAAAGGAGATCCCCACATGGATCAAAAAATTTCTACTAAAAGAAATAATAAGGGAATTTGATCCTCCTAATAAGGAAATGTAAATCACCTTGTTAGGGGGTGGACATGGATGGATCGGGATGATCAAGGTGATATAGTTGGTGGGTAAGATTTATGGTAAATGAGAAAGTAACCAACAAAGTAGAAATATTGGAGAAAAGGGTTGTATGCACCAAGGATTGGTGGTCAAAGTACATGAAGGAAATTAGGGATAAAGAATCTCAATACCCGTGAGGGTGATGGAAGTCAATCATGATTGGATAACCTCAAAATAAGTGGGGATATGGCCCATAAGAAGATAGAAGAAATGGAGGTTGATATTACAAGAAACCTCCAAACAAAGAAAATCCATTTAAATAAGGAGTCCAGGTTATTAACACTTGTGTGAAAACAAAGGGTATAGTTTAAGTGCAGTTAAAATATCCCCTCTTTGAGTTAGAGAAATTTAGAACTAAGATTTATGTTGGACATGGTGTTATGGTGTTAGAATTTATGTCAAAGAGGGCCAAAATGATCAATGTTGATTATGGCATTGATGTCAAGAAGATCAATATGGTATTATCATTATGTGTCTTTGAGATCCTAAAATATCAGGAGAAATAACGTAGTAAGTTGCATAGAAGACATAACACGAGGTGTAGAGGAATCTACCTAAAGGTCAAGAGAGGAAGTGTATTATATTGCACGGGATCAGAGCATCCAAAGATCCTTGTATAGAAGGATTAATGAAGTAACGAAGCACAAGGAATTCATAGCTCATGAGGGTTAGCAACTGAAGATAAGTGCATAAAAGAATGCATAAACAATTATTAAAAGCTCAAGAGAAATATCAATGAACATATCAAAATAATGAACGTTAATGAAAGCTCAGAAGAGATGATGCACATGAGTCATTCATTCTTATTTCTCTATAATTCAGGATCATTAGATCGAGGTGAAGTCATAGGTTAGGAAGGATTAAATACCAATCATCAAATCTGAAGTGAGATCTTCATATGGTTTCCCAGTCGTTAGATCAAGATTTGATATAGAGTTAAGTATTATCCATCAATCTAAAATGGAAAAAGTTGAACCGTCAAATCAAAAGATATTCAACTCTGGCACTTACCACTCCAGCGAAAAGGAGCCAAGAACATGTAAGTTTACCCTAAGCACGAAGTCACAAACTAATGCTGGTCTTTGATCTAAGATCCTCCAAGATGAACCATGACCATTAGATCAAATGCTTGGAATGGTTAAGCCCATGGTCCTAGCCCTTGGACTTGTGGAGGTTATCAAGCAGAAAGTGCTAATAAGCACTTTGACATAATTTTCTCCAGAAGAGTTGAATAACTGTGAATACCGAAGTCTCGAAGTGCCAAAGTAACAAAGTGAAAAAGAATCTTCCACTCAACTGCAAATCAAGTCTTGACCATCGATTTGTTTGAAATTGTTGGACAATACAAGATCGTCCATATAATGGAAGATCAAATGTCGACCGTCTTATCTACTTTGGTGAAATGAACTCCAGAAGGTTGAACGATTGCAAAGGCTCAAAGTCCAAAAGGCTGAAATAAATCTGGACCATTGATCTTTGAGTTGATCAAAGTTATTGGATCAAGGATTCATATGAAACTATGACCAAGAGGAGGACATATGCCACATCAGGAGATCAATGTCAGCAAGACCACATCAACAAGAACACGTGGCACAATTAGATGGTGACAAGTTTCTAGTTCTAGTTGGCACTTTAAGTTACGTATGCCATGAATCTAGGTGACACGTGGCATCTACTCAGTCAGTTACAAGTCGACAATGATGTTAGAAATTTATGTCACTCCGAGAGTTTGTCCTTCAGAGGAAACCAACAACTACCTGAAGCATCGAAGGCCAAATTCAATGCTAACCGTTGATCTAAGATCCTCCAGATTCTCACATGATCGTTAGATCAAAACATGGTGGAAAGATGATGTAAGCACTCCCATGTTTACCACTTCGGTGTTGACCAACTCTGGTGGAAATTGGAACAAGAAATTACCTGGACCTCTGAACCCCCAAAGTCCCAAAGTCCCAATATAAATAGTGGCCATCGATATCAATCTTTGATTAAGTCATAGTCATTGGATTAACCAGTGGAAGGATAGTGTAAGGATCAAAGATAAACCATTGATTTGGTTATGGGAATCATGCTAACCATTGGATCAATCCTTGTGAGAAGTAACCACTTCAAGAAGGTCAAACTTCAAAAGACTAGATGATTCTAATAGAGAAATCACATGAAGGACGAAGTCAGTAGGACAAGGTTCCAGCCCTCGGTCATGGGTTACGAACACATAAAGTTGTGTAGTTTTGGGAACATCGCTTAAATTAATAATCCCATGGTTTACACATATGGTCACATGTAAATTATTTGAAGGAAGCGCCTCTGCAGAATTTGATTTATGCAATATTTGCAGAGACATGGAATCAGGTTAAAATAAATCGATCCATACCTATGATCTATTTATGAAAATAACTCTCACTAAATTAAAATCATTCACAATAATATTTGAATAATAATACAGATTATTGTTAATTTAAAATGAAGCGGTGCTATGGTCCAAACAAAGGGACACAATGCTTCATAGCTCACACTAGTTGGAAGATTAAATAAACAAGAAAGAATGGTGATAAGAAAGTGTCTCTGAAGTCTATATCAAAAGATCAAAACAATAGCAGAGTCCAAGAAGAAGTACTGATGATTCTTATGAAGTGAGGGTGGAAGGGAGGAGTCGGAAGGATTCATATCCTTTATTAAGTAAGTGTAATTTAACAAGGGATTTGGTGCTTCCTAGGGTTGTTTCCCTGAATAACAAGGGAGTTGGTACTTCCTAGGGTTGGTTCCTTGAATAAGGGGATTTGTGTCTCCAATAGTTGGTGCTATAAAAAGAATTGGTGTCCTTCACTATTCTTCATAAATCCTTGTAATTGCTATTAATTATATTTATATAATTGATTTTACAAACAAGTCCATTGTTGATCTATTGTGGTAATTAAAAAAACATAAAAGTAACTGCTAATTGTTGAAAAAGGGTAATATTGATTCACCCCCCCTCTCAATATTCAAATAATTGGTATTAGAGTGGGCACATTCAACACATTTTAAACACTAGAAGGTATATTCAAAATAAATGGGTGGACAAATGGCTCTCTCCACAAATGAAGCTCGTTTATTTGATGGAACAAATTATTCTTCATGGAGGGAAAATATGAAAAGATATTTGAAGTCAAGAGGATATGGAGTTTGGTATTTGATAATAAGTAATCTCTATAACTTAACTAATTCAAAGATAAAAACCAATACTTCAAAGGAAGAAAGGAGAAACAATTCATTAGCCTTAAAAGCAATCCATGATGGACTGTCAGACCAAGTCAAAGAAAATATGAGGCACTACAAATATCCTAAAGAATTATGGCTCCACCTAGAAAATTGTTATCAAAATGAAGAAAAAGAAGAGAATAAATCCTACCAAAATAAGGAAAAAGACTCAGATAAAATGGATTCTTGTTAGAATAAAGAACAAAACTCAGAAGAAGAGAATTCTTGTCAAGATAAGGAACAAGATAAAGAAAAGAAAAAATGAAATCTGATTGAAGAACATAATATAGAGAAAGACATTTCTAATAAGAACGAAATGTAGCATTTGATGCAAACCCCTATTAACAATGAAGAAGACAACCTCATCAAGGAATTGAGGCATACCTCAGTAATCACTAAAAAAAAATTGCATAATCTTAAGACTGATGTTACAATTGCAATAGAAGAGATTCATATGGAACCAAGAAATGGTATACATATTAAAGTTCATATAGATGATATTGAAAATATTGAGTACACAATTATGTGCACTCTAGAAGAGTTGGAGAAACTTCAATAGAAATATATGTTGTTACTTCAACAATTAGACCAATCTAGCCATGAAGATTTTGAACAGAGAGTTCAACTAGAAGACAAAGAAAAAGAGATCAGAGGATTGATGATTGAAGTTTATCATCTGATAAAGGAAATAGAAGAATTGAAAAAACACGATAACAAAGAAAATAAGTACTAAAAGAAACCGAAGAATTAGTTACCAGTCTAAAGACTCAACTTGAGGAAACTAAAGAAAGTGAATAAGACCTAAATATCCAGTTAACTAGGAAAGAAAATTCCTACCACATGTTGGAATTGGAAATCATCAAGTTCAAAAAGATAAATGAAAGTACTAATGCAGATTTGATGAATCAAATTGAAGAGTATAATAAAAATTAAGAATCCCAGAATATCCAATTAACTAAAAAGGAAGAATTGTGCCAAATGTTGGATATGGAAGCCATCAACCTAATAAGGATTCAACTAGAAAACAAGGAAGAAATCAAAAGATTGAAAACAAAAAATTTTGATTGAACAAAAGATATGGAAGAGTTGACGACATATGACAAAGCTAAAAAATGAAAAGAATTCTAGGATGAGACATAATAAATAGTCATCAATCTAAAGACTCAACTTGAACATGCTAAGGAAATGGAAGAAGCCCTGAAGATTCAGTTGACTAAAAAGGAGAAGACATGTCACATGTTGAAATTAGAAATAGTCAATCTCAAAAGGATGAATGAAAAGACAACTAAACATGTCAATTTCTAGAATAGCTCATCTATCCTAGATAAGATTTGGAATAGTCAAACATGAGATGATGACAAAACTAGTCTTGGATACAATAAGAAAGAAGATAGTGACAAGTTGAGAACCATTTACAAATGTGGGAAACAATCATCCTTCTCAAAAGGAAATAGTGCAATCACAAACCAATTACAAGCCATGAACTTTGTTAAGGAAGGAACCTATAGAATTAAAGATTGGATAAAATCAATGAATGAAGAACTAGACCAAATAGAGAAGAATCAGACTTGGGAACTAGTTCCAATAGCCAAGGAAAAGAATGTGATAGGAACCAAGTGGATCTTCAAGAACAAACTAAATGAAAATGGGGAGATTATAAATAAGAAAGCCATATTATTTTTCAAAGAATATTCTCAAGTAGAAGGTATTTATTTTGAAGAGACTTTAACTCTGTTAGCAAGACTTGAGGCCATCAAAATGTTCCTAGAATTTGCATGCTTTAGAAATTTCAAAATCTATCAGATGGATGTCAAATCAACATTCCTTAATGGAAAACTAGAAGAAGAAGTATATGTTGAGGACCCAGAAAGATTCATGTTATCAAAAAATTAGGACTATGTGTGCAAGCTGAAAAAGGCCTTATATAGTCTTAAAAATGCCCCTAGAGCATGGTTCTCTAGGATTGAACAGTACCTACAAAAACAAGGATATAAGAGAGGTACTACTGACAACAACCTATACATAAAAATTGAGGATCAAAACATGATTGTTTTGGTGGTATATGTAGATGAAATCATATTTGGGAGTAATCTTACTACACTAAGCATAAAAATTGCAACCAAAATGCAAGAACAATTTGAAATGTCTATGTTGGGAGAACCATCATTTTTCTTAGGTTTACAAGTAAATCAAACAGAAAATGGAATATTCATTTCCAAACCCAAATATATCAAGGAAATGTTGAAGAAATTTCAAATGGAAGACAATAAAGCTAGGAGTACTCCCATGGTCACTGGATGTAAACTAAGCCTATAATATGACTCACTGAAAGTGGACCAAACAATGTATAAATCAATGGTTGGAAGTTTTCTCTATTCAACAACAACAAGACCTGACATCACATAGGTTGTAAGACTCGTGGGGAGATTTCAATCTGCACCTAAAGAAACTCACTTAAAATAAGTAAAAAGAATATTTAGATACCTTCAAGGCACCCTAGAACTTGGATTATGGTATCTAAAAGATAAAGACTTCAATCTAATTACATATACTGATGCAGATTGGGCCGATAGCATAGATGATAGGAAAAGAACCAGTGGAGGGGAATTTTTTCTAGGAAAAAGTTTGGTAGCATTGTCAAGCAAGAAACAAACATCCACATCACTCTCTACAGTAGAGGAAGAACACATTGTTGCTACATCCTGTTGCACACAAGTTCTTTGGATGAAGCAAAGTTTAGAAGACCTACAAATAAGATATAATAATCCCATTACTATTAATTGTGATAAAACTAGTTCCATAAGTATATCTAAAAATCCAATAATGAATTCTAAAACCAAACACATCCCAATTAAATACCAATTCCTAAGAGATCAGGTTACCCCAAAAATAGTTAAAATAGTGTATGTAGACACCAAAGAACAAATTTTAGACATTTTCACTAAACCTTTGCCTAGGATTACTTTTGAAAATCTTCAACATAAATTAGGAGTAACTCAAAAATCTCATTAAAAACCATAAAATTGTATCAAAAGTGGCACATGGTCATGGGGAGCATTGTCACAAGGGGAGCAAAGAAAGATCCCCTCTTCCATTGCTGTTAAAGGGGGAGGAAATTGATAAAGGAAGAAATTTCAAAAAGGAATAGGTTGCCATCAATGCCAAAGGGGGAGAATGTTGGACATGGTGTTATGGTGTTGGAATTGATGTCAAAGAGGGACAAAATGATCAATATTGATTATGGCATTGATTTCAAGAAGATAAATATGGTATTATCATTATATGTCTTTGAGATCCTAAAAGCTCAGGAGAAATATCATAGCAAGTTGCATAGAAGACATAACGCGAGGTGCAGAGGAACCTACCTATAGCTAGGGAGAGGAAGCGTATTAGATTGCATGAGATCATAACATGCATAGATCCTTGTACATAAGTAGTAACAAACTAATGAAGCACAAGGAATTCAGAGCTTAGGAGGGTTAGGGACTGAAGATCAATGCATAAAAGAATGCACAAACAATTATTAAAATCTCAAGAGAAATAATGATGAACATATCAAAAGAAAGAATGTTAATCAAATCTCAGAAGAGATGATGCACAAGAGTCGTTCATTCTTATTTCGGGACAATCCAGGATCGTTATATCGAGGTGAAGTCAGAGGTTGGTAAGGATTAAATATCAACCGTTAGATTTGAAGCAAGAGCTTCGGATGGTTTCCCAGATGTTATATCAAGATTTGATCTAGAGTTAATCATTATTTGTCGATATGAAATGGAAAAATTTGAACCATTAGATCAGAATATAGTCAACTCTAGTGCTGACCAATCCAATGGAAAGGACCCAAGAACATGTAAGTTTCCCAGAAGCGTCGAAGTAGGAAGTCAGGAACTAACGCTAGTCCTTGATCTAAGATCCTCTAGGATGAAACATGACCATTATATCAAACACTTGGAATGGTTGATCCCATGGCTCTAGCCCCTGGAATTATGGAGGTTATCAAGAAGAAAGTGCTAATAAGCACTTTGATGGAATTTTATCCAAAAGAGTTGAATAACTGCAAAGACCAAATTATCGAAGCGTCAAAGTACCGAAGTGAACAAGAACCACCCACTCAACTGCAGATTAAGTCCTGACCATCAATTTGTTTGAAACCACTAGAAAAGCCACGATATTCCATATAACATAAGATCAAATGTCGACCATCCGATCTACTTCAGTGAAATGCACTTTGGAAGGTTGAACGATTGCAAAGGACTAAAGTCTTGAAGGCCAAAATAAATATGGACCATTGATCTAAGAGTTGATCATAGTTGTTGGATCAAGGATCACATGGAACAATCAGATGGTGACAAGTGTATAAGTCTAGTTGTCACTTTAAGTTACGTAAGTAAAAAATCTAAGTGCAACGTGGCAGCCAGTTGGCCAGTGCCAAGTCAACAAGTTACGCCACTTCGGCAGTTTTTCCTTCAGGGGAAAACAACAACTACCTGAAGTGTCAAAGGGAGAAGTCAATGCTAACCATTGATATAAGATCCTGTAGATTCTCACATGACCGTTAGATGAAAACATAGTGGAAATATGATGTAATCAATCCCATGTTGACCACTTTGGCGCTGACCAACTCTAATGGAAATTGGAACAAGAAATCACCTAGACCTATGAACCCTCGAAGTCCTGAAGTCCCGAAGTAAATAGTGGTCATCCATATTAATTTTTTATTAAGTCATAGTTGTTGGATTAACCAATGGAAGGATAGTGTAAGGATCAAAGCTAGACCGTTGATTTGGTTCTAGGAATGATGCTAACCATTGGATCAATCTTTGTGAGAAGTAACCACTTTGGGAAGGACAAACTTCGAAATACTAGATGATTCTAAGAGAGAACTCGCTCGAAGGTCGAATTCAGGAGGACAAGGTTCTAGCCCTAGGTCATGGGTTATGAACACATAAATTTGTGTAGCGTTGGGAACATCGCTTAAATTAATAAGACCGTGGTTTACGCATATGGTCACATGTAAATGGTTTGAAGGAAGTGCCTTTGAAGAATTTGATTTCTGCAATATTTGCAGAGACATGGAATTGAGTTAAAAGAAATTGATCCATACATGTGATCGATTTATGAAAATCACTCTCACTAAATTAAAATCCTTCACAATAATGTTTGAATAATAATAGAGATTATTGTTAATTTAAAATTAAGAGGTGTGATGGTCCAAACAAAGGGACACAATGCTTCATGGCTCACACTAGTTGGAATATTATATAAACGAGAAATAATGGTTAGAATAAAGTATCTCTGAATTCTAGATCAGAAGATCAAAACAAAAGAAGAGTCCAAAAAGAAGAACTGATGATTCTTATGAAGTGAGGGTGTAAGGGAGGAGCTCAGAAGGATTCATATCATTTACTAAGTAAGTGTAATTTAATGGATTTGGTGCTTTCTAGGGTTGGTACCCTAAAATACAAGGGAGTTGGTGCTTTATAGGGTTGGTGCCCTGAAAAACAAGGGAGTTGGTGTTTTCTAGGGTTATTTCCCTAAATAAGGAATTTGTGTCACCTAGACTTGGTGCTCTAAAAAGGATTGGTTTCCTTCACTATTCTTCATAAATCCTTGTAATTCCTATTAATTATATTTATATAATTTATTTTACAAACAAGTCCATTGTTTATCTATTGTGGTAATTAAAAAAATATAAAAGTAACTGCTAATTGTTGAAAAAGGGTAATAATGATTTACCCCCCCTCTCAGTATTCCAACAATTGGTATCAGAGTGGGTGCCTTCAACACAGTTTAAACACTGGAAGATAGATTATGAAGAAATGGGTGGAAAAATGGCTCTCTCCACAAATGAAGCTCCCTTATTTGATGGAACAGATTATTCTTCATGGAAGGAAAATATGAAAAGATATCTGAAGTCAAGAGGTTCTGGAGTTTGGGATTCGGTAGTAAGTAAGCCTTGGAACTTAACTACTTCAAAGAGAAAAACCAAAATTGCAAAGGAAGCAAGGAGAAACAATTCATTAGCCTTAAAATCAATCCAGGATGGATTGTTAGACCAAGTCAAAGAAAATATGAGGCACTACAAATATGCTAAATAATTATGGCTCCAGATAGAAAATTGTTATCAGAATGAAGCACAAGAAGAAAATAAATCCTATCAAATTAAGGAACAAGACTCAGATAAAATGGATTCCTATTAGAATAAAGAACAAAACTCAGAAGAAGAGAATTCTTGTCAAGATAAGGAACAAGATAAAGAAAAGAAAAATTGCGATCAGATTGAAGAACATAATATAGAGAAAGATATTTCTAATCAAAATGAAATGCAGGATTTGATGCAAAACCCTGTTAATGATGAAGAAGACAACCTCATCAAGGAATTGAGGCATACCTCAGTAATCACTAAAGAAAAATTACATAATCTTAAGACTAATGTTACAATTGCAATAGAAGAGATTTGTATGGAACCAGTAAATGGTATACATATTAAAGTTCATATATAGGATTTTGACAATCTTGAGTACAAAACTATGTGCACTCTAGAAGAGATGGAGAAACTTCAACAGAAAGACATGTTTCTACTTCAACACTTAGATCAATCTATCCATGAAGAGTTTGAACAGAGAGTTCAACTATAAGACAAAGAAAAAGAGATCAGAAGATTGAAGATTGAAGTTGATCATCTTATAAAGGAAATAGAAGAATTGAAAAAACATGATGACAAAATAAATGAATTACTAAAATAAATAGAAGAATTAGTTAAAAGTCTAAAGAATCAACTTGAGGAAACTAAAGAAAGTGAAGAAGACCTAAATATCTAGTTAACTAGGCAAGAAAATTCTTACCACATGTTGGAATTGGAAATCATCAACTTCAAAAAGATAAATGAAATTACTAATGCAGATCCAATGAATCAAATTGAAGAGGATAATAAAAAGGAAGAAACCCAGAAGATCCAATTAATTAAAGAGGAAGAATCATGCCAAATGTTGGAATTGGAAGCCATCAACCTCAAAAGGATTCAACTAGAAAACAAGGAAGAAATCAAAATATTGAAAACTAAAATTTTTGATCTAGCAAAAGATATGGAAGAGTTGAAGACATATGACAAAAATAAAATATGCAAAGAACTCTTCGATGAGATAGAAGAAATAGTCATCAATATAAAGACTCAACTTGAACATGCTAAGGAAATGGAAGAAGCCTTGAAGATCCAGTTGACTAAAAAGGAAGAGACATGTCACATATTGAAACTAGAAATAGTCAATCTCAAAAATATGAATGAAAAGAAAAACAAAATTTTCAATTTCGAGAATATCTCAACTATCCTAGATAATATTTGGAACAATCAAAGATCACCTAATGAAAAAACTGGTCTTGGATACAATAAGAAAGAAGACAATGATAAGTAGAGAACCATTTACAAACATGGGAAATGATCACCCTTCTCAAAAGGAAACGGTGCAATCACAAACCAATTACAAACCATGAACTTTGTTAAGGAATGAATCTATCGAAGTAAAGATTGGATAAAATCAATGAATAAAGAACTAGACCAAATAGAGAAGAATCAGACATGGGAACTAGTTCCAAGACCCAAGGACAAGAATGTAATAGGAACCAAGTGGATCTTCAAGAACAAACTAAATGAAAATGGGGATATTATAAAGAATAAAGCCATATTAGTTTGCAAAATATATCCTCAAGTAGAAGGTATTTAGTTTTAAGAGACTTTCACTCCAGTGGTAATACTTGAGGCCTTCAAAATTTTCTTAGCATTTGCATGCTTCAGAAATTTTAAAATATATCAGATGGATGTAAAATCAACATTCCTTAATGGAACACTAGAAGAATAATTTTGTATTGAGCAACCAGAAGGATTCATGTTATCATAAAATCAGGACTGTGTGTGCAAGCTGAAAAAGGCCTTGTATGGTTTAAAACAAGCCCATAGAGCATGGTTCTCTAGACTTGATCGGTACCTACAAAAACAAGTATATAAGAGAGGGACTACTGACAACAACCTATACATAAAAATTGAGGATCAAAACATGATTGTTGTGGTGGTATATGTAGATGACATCATATTTGGGAGTAATCTTAATACACTAAGCATGAAATTTTCAACCAAATGCAAGAAGAGTTTGAAATGTCTATGCTGGGAGAACTATAATTTTTCTTAGGTTTACAAGTAAATCAAACAAAAAATGGAATATTTGTTTCCCAAACCAAATATATCAAGGAACCAAGTTTGTTTGATGGATAATGGTATGAGTTTTGATATATTTGAAGGTACTACTATTCTATATGGAAGGTACATGTCATTCCCTTTCTGGTGGTATGTGGAACGTCACATAACTTCTCGCGGTTTGAGAGTTATGGCCTTACGAAGTTGGAGGACCCTCTTCTGTAATCTAGAAGCCCCAAAAGGTCAAAGTAGTCAAAGTGGTTTAAGATATTTTAGAAGGTAAATAATAACGTGAATTGATGAGTGTACTATAATTCAAAGTGAATAAAAAATAAATTATTCAAATAATAAATTTAATGGAGAAATTAGAAGTGGGTTAACCCTAAAATAAGGAAAGTGAGCAAAGTGACCTAGAAGATGTTTTTAAGGAAGCTACTTGGAGAGTATAAATAAGAGGAAAAGCTCTCTCATTTTAGAAACACTTGAACATATTGAATACCTATAGGTGTCTGAGGTAACCAAAGGATATATAAGCCGAATTTTTGAGGGAAGGTGAATAAAAGAAGGCCGAAATTCAAGGAAGGATAAATTATTTTGATGATGCTTTCTAAGGTATGTTATTTATAGGTCATCTCACCATTTTCGAAATAAATTTTTTTATAGAATGATTCAGACCGTGAAATTGCTATGCCATTGAGGAAATCTATTCGAGTATCTGTGGTAAAAAATTCATCTTGTGGTTCATTGTATTTTTGGAGTTGAACTCCATGGAAAATAGGGTTTGTGGCTAGTCCTGAAACTAGTCAAAAACAAGTGTTTCAAGTAAAAACGTCATAAATTCTTCATAACAGATCCAAATTTAGTAAGACAAAGTGTGTTGGTTATATTACATTCTTTAGTATTATTTGTAATAGTTTCAGATTTATTCAACAAATATTACATGCGGGGCACGCTCTACAAGGTCTCTCTCTAGAATAAGTCAGAATTCAGCAAGGTATGCCATTTTGGCTATAACTAAGTTTCTGAGAGGTTCCAAGTAGTGATACCTGGAGGAATTGCATAAAACACATTGAAGAACATTTTATATCAGTTTCATATCTTTATTCATTACAGGTACAAAGTTATGATTATTTCAAGTTAGGGTTGTTGACTAATCCAAAACTAGTAATGTGAGACTAAAGAAACGTTTGATGTAAATGCTAGTATTTTGTTGTTTAAAGTTAAGGAAGTTTTGAAAGTATGTGATCATATACATCAGGTCTATTAAATATTTGTAAAACATATTTGGATGATGAAATTGATGAGGGATTTTGGTTGAGGTACAAGTTGGGTACATGGTTGAGACAAGTAGTTGATGAGTTGGCACATACATGAGGTGTATAGTTGATGATCTTGGTACATATTGATGAGTCGTAGTTGATGATTAGTTGAAACATGATTGGTACATAATTGGTACATGGTTGGTTGCACTTGTTTATGGTACAGGTTGGTGCGTGGTTGATGCACTTGTTTATGGTACAGGTTGGTACATGGTTGATGCACTTGTTTATGGTATAGGTTGATTACAAGTTGAGGTACAGGTTATGCATTGTTGATGCATGGTTCAAGTTTATTGGTACAGTTTTACATCAGTATATCTCACAGTGATAGTGTGACAATGGTTCCATCATTCTACTTCTACTTCAGGGTGGTTGGACGGGGCAAGGATAGGTGGTTGTAGCCACCTTTCGGTTGTAGCCGGATAACATAGGGGGTTGTAGCCAGAGAATTGGGGAGTTGGATCTTCCCTCAGGTTGCAGCCTAAGAAACTAGGGGGTTGGAGCCTCCTTCCAGTTGCAGATGGAAAAAAAAGGAATTTGGTGCTTCCAATGAATGTAATTCTTCAAGACATATAAGAAAAAACTTTCAGTGGTTTTCTCCCGATTTGATTTTCCACGTAAAACATTGGTGTACTGTGTATGTGTGTGATTGTTAATTTATTATTGTTCATTATTGGATAATAATTCTACATTGATATAACACTTGGATTATTTGAATAAAAAGGATTATAATTACTCTAATATTGATTCACCCCCCCCCCTCTTAGTAATCCAACAACAATGCCTCTGACACTGATGTTAAATATGAAATTGAATCGGATGCTGAATCTGGTGTTGAATCCAAGTAACAATTAGACCAAACTATAGGTCTTCCTAGTAACCTCTATAACCTCTCCTTGTTAATACCAAGAACTATTGTTGTGTTTGGAGTAGTTTCCCTTGAATACACAAGTACCTGGCCATTCTGGAATGTGACTGGATAGCCTTCATCTTCAAATCTCATAACTGAGAGTAGGTTTACCTTTAATTTTGGAACATGCAACATATGTTCTATTCCTATAAATCCTCTCGACTTGAGATGGAATCTTACATATCCATGCCTTATTATTACTTGTCTGGTGTTGGTTCCATATCCCACATAGAAATATGTGTCATATTCTGAGAAATTCAAAAATATTAATATCATCCTGGTCATGTGGAAATATGAGCCACTGTCCACGAACCATTCTCTGATGTCTTCATATATCACTTTTCCAAGACCATCCATTAGGAAGAATTCTTTCCCAAACCTTTCAGTAAGACCACTAAATTCATCTAGAGTTGTTTATTGTCTTCTTGCGAGTGTCTTTATATATTTTATCTTCTAATTTAGACATAAGTGTGGGTAAAATTTCCAACACTTATCAATATGGTTTCCAATCTTACCAAAATAAGAGCATGGTTTCTTGTTCCATGATCCCTTCTTATCATTCCTCCTTTCCCTCGAACTTGAGAAATGATCTGTCTTATTCTTGGAGGGTTTTTATTGCATAGACTATCTCCTTCGACACTTCTCCACATCATGGTTTTTATTTCCATGGGAAGCACAAGGATAACTTGGCCATTTACTAGCGGGGAAAGTATATGTTCCTTATCCTTTAGCATACACATATTCCTCTAGAGATTCCTTACACATGTTACATTTCTCTGGATTGGAAGTTAAGGACAAATGTTTATGTAGGATTCTTCATATGAAGTTTTCTTCTCCTCAGCTACCCTCAAGCATTATCCGTCTTGATGGAAATAATAATAATATGTTAAGCACTAAATCATGGCACATTACCCCTTAATTGGGGCATATTACATTAGTATTGTTAGTTGTAATTGTACCTCCTAGTCTCCTATATATACCAAGGAGACCTTTTCATTTGGAATCACCTTGTATTTGTGAATTCATGTAATGTATAAGGAGGTTTCCCCCTCAAAGAGGCTTATTATCTGAATTTATCTCTTTGTCAAGGTGTGGAGTACTTATTATGAGGTTTTTTATGCTATTTTGATATTTGGTTCTTAACATTTGGTATCAGAGCTAAAAAATCCTCGGGACCAACTTATTCAAAACAAGTCTTCTTGGAATTTTTGCTACAACTTTTTTTATGGAAGGTTTCAGGATATGGAATTTATATAGTGTAGTATAGACATATAGAGATAACTTCTGTCCAAATTTCAGATCTTGGTTAGTCATATTTTTGGAGATAAATTTTGTTCAAGTTAGGGTTTTTGATGAGTCTTGAAACTAGTATGAAACGGTTCTTCTTGGAATTTTCTCTCCCAAATATTTTTGTCTTGGTTTCATGTTCTGAAATTTTTAGAGTAATAAGGAGTAATAGTGAAGTATTTTGTGTACAAATTTTATCCCTTGATTTGTTGTAATATGAAAGTTATTCTCTGAGGAAATTAGGGTTTTTGGTTGGTTCAGATTTCAGTCTAAAATAGGTGTTCTTGGGAAAAATGCTATGTTTGAAGCTGTAGACCTCCAAATTGAGTGCTCCCTATTCCATTGGTTAGGGTAAGGACCTAAGTTTTACTGGTGCAAATTTCAAGTTCTGAAGTGAATATAGTGACATGTGGTAGGCCATACAAGTGCTCTCTCCTGAAAATATTGGACTAACCTATGGGGTTGAAAATATGAAACATCAGTCTAATAAGGATGAAATTTTAGACTCGTAAGGGACAAAATTGCAGAGCTACAACAAAAGAAAGGTCAGCTAGCAGAATAGTCTCCAAATCAGGGTTTTAAAAGGTGTGTTTTTTTGTTTTTTCTGGAAATTTGCATATCTTTTGAATAGAAGATCCAATTGGGGTGATTCAAAAAGTGGAATAAAGTGGGATAAAATGAGTATCACATACATTTGGGAGAATATTGGGTATTTTTGGGAACAAATGTATTCCGACATCTCTAAATGTAGAAGCTTTCGTTACTTGTCAGTGCTAGAACCCAGGGACAGTGTGGTTCTTCCACGTACCTAGAGTATATTGAAAGGCCCCTTTCAAATATTTGTACATTAGAAAGCACTACTACTGATTTGAGCTACCACGTACTTGGCATATATCAGGAGACCTCCTAGAATCCTGAGACCAACTGAGTAAACCATTTGGTCATCTTGTTTTTATAGTACACCAAGAAAAAAACTTGGGGATATCACTCTCTAGTACCTAGGTAGTCAGATAGTATGACTAAGGACAT
Source organism: Picea glauca (assembly GCA_000966675.3). Lineage (NCBI taxonomy): Eukaryota > Viridiplantae > Streptophyta > Pinopsida > Pinales > Pinaceae > Picea > Picea glauca. The sequence goes on along the minus strand of JZKD02S1759893.1, from coordinate 146,599 downwards.
GACAAATATTCATTATTTAGTATCTTGAGATATTGGACAGAGTACTATTTTTGGACCCTACACGTATATCAGAGAACTATAGCACCTGCCACTCCCTTGTCTGTGAGGACCTTTGCCTAAGCCAATTAGGAATTCCTACCTTCGAGTGATAATTGGACAATATGCCACCAAAAAAGGTAACTTGTACACCAAATAATCCCTCAGGCAGTCCTACTGGGAATCTTGATGAAGGTGAAGAAATGTAGAGGGACATAGATGATTTACAAAAGAAGGAAGTAACAAAAGATGATGGATTCAACTGAAGCTTAGATGGAATTGATGATGGATACTAATATGGGTAGCTTAAAAGGGGAGATCATGGAAGGGTTGAAATTTTTTCTAATAGAGAGGCCACTTGAAAGTGACATTGTATCCCATGAAATTCATGATGACGACAAAAGGAAGATGAATCAAGACTGGAGAAACTCCAACTTTGGGTTGAATACCAACCAATTTCTTAATATCTATATGAGGAAGTTTGATGGAAAGGATCCAATCACATGGATACTCTAGATGGAGAAGTTATTTGATCTACATGATGTGCCACACACACAAAAAGTATGGATTGTGTCCTTATATTTAGAACCTAATCAGTTTGTGTGGTATCGATGGATTTTTTCTCACAAATAACTTGTCACTTGTAAAATTTTCATGGAAGACATGATAGCACAGAATGAGGATAAAAGGAGAAATACCTTCTCCATCCAATTGATAAATCTCAAGAAAAAGGGTTCAGTTGTGGAGCACATTGAGAACTTCAAAGTTTTGAATATAAAAGTAACAGATATTCCAGATGAGCACTTGATTGATGTCTTCATAACAAATTTAAAGGATAAAATTCAACATGAGTTTCACCTTTGGGAACCCAAATCATTGGAGAATACATTCAAGGTGGAGAGAAATTTTGAAAGTAAAAATCTGGCTATGGCTACTAGAAGGACCACCCCTAACATCTATCAAGAAAATACTTTTCCTTCTTTTAAATCACCTCAACCTACAAGGTTGAAACCTCAACAATTGGAGGAAAGAAAAGAAAAAGGTTTATTCTTTAAATGTGATAGAAAGTACAGTAAGGGGAATAAGTGTGGTGAGAAGAACTTATTCTACATAGATTGTGAAGAGGAAGAAGAAGAAGAAGAAGAACCATCTCAAGATGAAGATGTAGAAGATATTTATTCTAAAGAGATTACTCCCACCATTTCATGTCATGCATTGGATGGAATTAACACTCCTCAAACCCTCAATATCCAAGTATATATCAAAAATAAAAAGGTAATAGTGCTAATGGATTATGGTAGTACTTATAATTTCATTCAGTGTATATTAGCCAAAGCTCTCATTTTCTTTATATATCCAGCACCATAGTTTCAAGTAATAATTGCAAATGGAGGAACTATCAATTTCTTAGGAAAATGCCATAAGATCAATCTTACTATGGGGGAATATGTAATGAATAGTCCAATTATTTATATACCCATGGGTGGTGCCGATGTCATACTTGGGGTCCAATGGTTACAATCATTGGGAATAGTGGATTTTAATTTTCAAGAAATTTTCATGAAAATTTCTTGAAAATTAAAATCCGTGGAAGGAAAGAAATTTGAGTTAAGGGGTATCACAGGGAAACCCAGTAAGGTGGTAAGATCTAATGGCATGACAAAATTATTGAAAAGGGGCATCATGGTGTAATTGTACAACTATGCTCACTAGATTTTAAAACATCTAAGTCATCTATTCCTCTAGATCTCCAAGGGATCATTGATAAGAATTCCAAAGTATTTGAAGATATTCCTAGAGGTATTCCACCCACTTGCGATCATGATCATGATATTCACTAAATTCTTGGGAGTGTTCCTCCTAACATCAAGCCTTACAAATACCCTTATGCCCAGAAGAGTGAAATTGAGCGTATGATTGAAGTAATGTTAGAGGCTGGAATTATTAGACCTAGACAAAGTGACAAAGTTCTTACTCTGCACCGGTGGTAATGGTACTCAAGAAACAAGTCTCATGGCATATGTGTCCAGATTATAGAGAGCTCAACAAGATAACCATCAAATATAATTTTCCCATTCCTATCATTGATGAATTTTTATATGAACTACATGGAGAAATATACTTCACAAAGTTGGATCTCCATTGAGGGTATCATCAGATTAGAATGAAGGAAGAAGATATCCCAAAAAACATTCAAAACTCATGAAGGCCATTATGAATTTTTGGCCATGCCTTTTGGCCTTACAAATGCACCTTCCACATTCCAAGGGTTGATGAATTCCATTTTCAAGGCCTTCCTTCGAAAAATTGTGTTAGTGTTTTTTTATGATATACTAATCTATAGCAAGTCTTGGGAACATCATGTTCAACATCTTGATAGGGTGGTACAGCTACTAAAGGAGAAACATCTATATGCCAAACTATCCAGATGTTTCTTTGGGGTGAAGGATGTAGAGTATTTGGGTCATACTGTATCTCATAAAGGTTTCAAGGTAGACCCTAACAACATTAAATCCATGATGGACTGGTCGACTCCCAAAACATTGAAGAATCTTAGGATTTTTGGGTTTGATAGGTTACTACCACAAGTTTGTTTAGAACTATGGAAGAATAGTAGCACCTTTAACTAAATTAACTAGTAAGGATGCATTTTTATGGACTCCAGAGGAAACTCAAGCTTTTGAAGAAATCAAAGAGGTAATGTGCAAAGCTCTTGTCTTGACCACACCAGACTTCAAAAAAACCTTTATATTGGAATATGATTGTCACACACCCACTACGACCTAATCGATTGTTGGTCCTTTTTCTTCGAGGGACAAAATCCACAAGACTTATATGGGGCCTAGCATAGACCCTCCCTTCCCTTATCCTCCTCCAAATGACCACAACCTGGCCTTAGCACAAGCGCCTTTCATAACTCGCGAGTTGGGAGTCAAGAGTCTCGACTCCCCTCTCTCCAAACACCAATACTCGAGATACGATATGGGTATGGCTTCCTCCTCACTAGTGCCTACTACATGTAACCGTAGGCTAGGAAAAATACTTGCACCACTCACAATTTCACTAGTTGAGGTGTTGAGCCCTCGTTCTCCTCCTTTTCAAATCCCTGAGACGCAAGAGTTCAACGCTATGTGGACTCTGCCAAAGTGACGCGCACATGCCACTTGTCTCCTCCGCTGTACTCTCCTCACGATTTGTGTCGTTGCCACCCATCACATGAGACCTCGGCTCTTGTCATTTTGTGGCCTTAGAGATCAAGGTGAAACTTCTTCATCCTGCGAAACCCCAAGCCATGATAAGTCAACAATGGGTTGACTCTTTCCCAGGTGAAAAGTGTCCACCACTGGTCACCCGCTTCCTCCTTCCTCTGGGTGCTTGTTGTTACACCACCTGTCAACCACGCGGTCCCCACTTATGGATGGGCCACGTGTTTGCACAAGCCCTCGGTGCTTGGCACTTCGCGACTTCTACAGTCGAAAAGAAACTCTCTCAAGTTTCGAACCCCCGATAGGCGATAACCATGAAAGTTTTGATCCCACGGTTCTCCCGTGGCTTGGATCCAACAGTATGGATCCTTTCGCAATCTCGCGTATCGTAATTTCTTAAAACCTTTCGCGTTGAATCCTTCAAGTCATGAGTAAGCGAAACGCTGAGCTTTCTCCACGTGCCCTCCTTGATGGATGACTACGATCAAATTGTGACTTCACACATCGCTAGTTCAAACAGTATGTTCTTTGACCTTCTTGCTCTACGAGTCAATGAAATGTTGAGATCTTGCCACACATCCTCCACAATGG
>JZKD02S1759893.1:104187-136880 GCA_000966675.3 Picea glauca | reverse complement strand
CCACGTGCCCTCCTTGATGGACAGCTACGATCAAATCGTGACTTCTCACATTGCAAGTTCGAACAGTATGTTCTTTGACCTTCTTTCTCTATGAGTTAGCAAAATGTTAAGCTCTCACCATGCATCCTCTACAATGGTCGGCTTGATTTCCTCTTCGAAGAGTTCAGGATTTCATGACTCGCAAGCTATAAGGTTCTTTCCTTCGAACCCCCGACTCCTGAAACACCGAAATCTCCCTCTAGACGATCGACAGTCCAAACCACTCTTGGGTCAACGACCATGATCACGTCATTATTTCGTGTATCGTGAGTTGGTGTAGTCTTGCCCTTTGACCAATCCCAATCGTGAGTTAGCAAAATGCTGCCTGATTGACATGTGTCCCTCCTTTAGTCCTTCCATCGGTCGACACGTGTCCAACTTGATATATGACAGTCTAACTTCCCATCAGGATTTTGTGTATCGCGCGTTCGAAGGGATCTCTACCTCTGTTTCCCCGAACATTGAAATCCTCTTTTGGGAATGGAGTGTTAAGGTTATCGCTACTTCTATAGATCTAATGGTTGTCCGTCCTCGTCTCTGTGTTCCTCCAATATCGACCGTTTTTCCTCTGGAGCCTTCGCTGCTTCCAGTTCTTGAATAATTTTAGTCTCCAAAGGTTTCGAACCTTTGTCCCTTCCTCTGCAATCCACCTTGGTTTAAGGAACACTCTTCAAGTGTTATCCCTCCTGAGCTTCATCAGCTATGAAGGAATTAAGAGCCTTGCACTCTTCTTCTGGGCTTAACAGGCTTCATCCTCCAAGGGACTCAAAAATATTAGGAAGGTTTACATGCATACATGAAACTGTGTTCACGGTCGACGAACACACAGTTCATGACTCGGTCTTATGCCACCACAGAACACAAGTATTTACGAGTATAAAACATATCCTAACCATATGATTTCTTACTGGCCTAATCATACAACCAAGCAGTGATAAAAAGGAATACATTATATCCATTAAGAAGTCATGCACAATTCCTGCAACATACATAGTATAACCAATTCATACATAGTTACAGATAAATTACACAGGGCATGAGATCACTTATCTATTACAGGTTTCCACCAACCAACTAACTATGGGTGTTCGTCCTTCCACCTGACCATAGGCACAGAGGCATTCATTTTTAGTACTCTGGCGACCCCCGTGCCAAGCCATGATATCACTAGGGAATTCTCACACTTCTCGAGGGTTCTTCCTCATTTTCCACTTCTGTTTGGGTCATGTTCTCTGTAACTCACATCTTTTTCTCTCTCGATTATGGCCTCGGTGAGGTTTCTCATATGCTCCTCAGCATCAAGCTTGCATCCTTCATTTCTTGAATCACTGGAGAGCTCTGCGCATCCCCCCTTGTGAGCTTACGCTCTCTCCTTTGTTCGATGTCTCCTCTCCCATGTGTATCCCTCTTACCTTGGAAGGTTTGCTGACCTATCATGTTCCTTCTGTCAGAAGGAATCTCAGGTTTGCAAGTTCTTGTGGTACTTCAGGCTGACAACCCATGTTTCCATTCATGGGGGTGGTTGATAATTCAACCACCAGTCCTTTCTTCATTAACTGATTTCTCTCCTTGGGATCTGAAGGAGGTTGTCATCCTCATCAAAAAAAAATTGGGGTTATTTTTCATAATGAACCCTCTCTTATAGTTTTCACATTCTTCCTCTAGTGATATCATGGCCAGTACTTTCAAGGCTTCACCCCCACAGTCAGTCATTGGCAAATCAAACAATAATACATTTATATTGTCCTCATGCATTAGCATGGTAATTCCTATTTTATGATTAATTACAAATTGGGGGAAATACTGTGTTACAGTGATGCCTTGGGAAATGGAATTGGTTTTGTTCTAATGCAATAAGGAAGGTCCCTTTCTTTTGAAATACAACCACTCAAGGGAAATGACTTACACAAACCCATTTATGACTAGGAAATTATGGAAATACTACATGCATTGAAGCAATGGTGCCCTTACCTAATAGGTGGGCACTTCAAGGTCAAAATAGATCATAATAGACTTAAATACTTCTTGGAACAAATACTATCTTTAGAAGAGAAACAAAATTGGGCGACCAAGATATTGGGTTATGACTTTTAAATCATATTCAAAAAAGGGAAGCAAAATATTGTGGCAGATTCAGTCACAAGAAATTATGAAGATGTTGAGAAATTTATCTATGCTATCTCTATCATCCAAATTGATTGGATGACTGAAGCAAGGGATGAATGGAAGAATGACGAAGAAGTGTGGACTCCCATTCAAAGGTTGCAGCAGGATTCCAGTGCATCCAATACATTTACATGGAAAAATGATTCACTATGGTACACATATCGCTTATATTTATGTAACAAATCCAAACTCAAACAAAAGGTACTTTTGGAATTGCACACCTCTTCGGTAGGAGGGCACTCACGATTTTTGAAAACCTATCACAGGGTCAAGAGGGAATTTTTTGGGGATGGCCTGAAAATTTATGTTCAAAGGTTTGTGGCAGAATGTTTGGTTTTCCAAAAAGTAAAGGTGGAAACAATTAAGACCCCATATATTTTACAACCATTATCCATTCCAAGTTAGCACTGGGAGGAGGTTTCCATGGATTCATCATAGGGTTACCAAATTCTGAAGGAAAGAGTGTCATCATGGTGATTGTTGATAGACTTACCAAGTACACACACTTTTGTGCATTCTCTCATCCTTTCAAAGCCAGTACAGTTGCTACTACATTCATGGAGACAATTTAAAAGCTACATTGAATCCCAAAGATTATTGTAAGTGACAGAGATCCCATATTCATTGGACATTTTTGGACAATTTTTTTTCTTGTTTGGGTACTCAATTGGCTCATAGCTCATCTTATCAGCCTCAATCTGATGGAAAAACTGAGATAGTGAACAAATGTCTCAAAGGATACCTTCATTTCTTTGTCTCTGATAAAAAAACACAATGGTTCAAGTGGTTACCCTTGGTAGAATGGTTGTATAACACTTCCTTTCATACTGCAACAAAAATGACATTATTTATGGCACTTTATGGATATCACCCACCGTCCATCACTTCTTCTCTAAAAGAAAAATATAAGGTTTAAGCAGTGGAAGATCAGATCAAGCATCAAAAACAAGTTCTCAAACTCTTAAAGGACAACCTGACCATGGCACAAAATCACATGAAACAACAAGAAAATCAACATCGTAGTGAAAGAAGTTTTGAATTATGGGATTGGGTATTTTTAAGATTACAACCATACAAATATATTTCCCTCAAGCAAGCTAAGAAGGATAATAAATTATCATAGAAGTACTATGGCCCTTGTAAGTTGTTGCAAAAGATTGGTACCATGGCATGCAAATTGAAGCTTCCTGCATCTTTGCGAGTACACCCAGTTTTCCATGTTTCATGCTTAAAGAAGGTTATAGGTGACACGATCCCAATTCAAACTATATTTCCATAACTTGACGAGGAAGGATAAATCATATTGGAGCCTGAATATATCACTGACACAAGAATTCTCCAGATGAGGTATAGATCAATTTTAGAGTATCTCATTAAGTGGTAGAAACTACCTGCTAAAGATTCCATGTGGTAATATGAGTCTTTTATACAAAATCATCTAGAGCTACTCAAGCGTTGAGGACAACACTTGTCTGAAGGGGAGGGGAATGTTAAGCCCTAAATCGTGTCACATTAGCCCTTAATTGGGTCATATTACATTAGTATTGTTAGTTTTAATTGTACCTCCTAGTATCCTATATATACCAAGGAGACCTTTTCATTTGGAATCACCTTGTATTTGTGAATTCATGTAATGTATAAGGAGGTTTCCCCCTCGAAGAGGATTATTATCTGAATTTCTCTCTTTGTCAAAGAATGGAGTACTTACTCTGAGGTTTTTATGCTATTTTGATATTTGGTTCTTAACATGATAAGAGTCATATTTCTTAATCATGCCCTTTAAAAGAGGTATTCACTTTTGCATCAGATACTTTACATTCTCACCCTGCCTATCTTCATGGATTGGTACTGATGGTGCCAATACTTGATTCTTGATTTTTAAATTTATTTAAAACTCATGAAAAATACCCTTATGGATTTCCTCATGAAATAACAGTCGACATTGCATCCTCTTATTCTCTTCCTCAAGAGTTTGCAACTGCATTCTCATCTTAGAATTCTCCTTCTAGATTTTTCGATTAATGTTATTTTGGAGCCTCAATTTCATGAGAAATTTACTCATATTTCCTTCTTGATAAGATCCTTCAAGACCTTCACCAACTGAACTCTTGGATATCATCACAAAAACAACTTGAAACACACGTCAAAACTAGCTCTGATACAACTTGATCGAAAAAATCCTTAGACACCACTTATTTCTTTACATATATACATGCATTATCTAACTTGATCTAGAATAATTTACTAATCGTATTGAGGTGGTTTGCAGAATTATGATGATGTGATTTTTACCCAAAACTCATGAAATGATGATTAACTTGTTGAATAGTGAGATGACACAACAAAAAATAAAAGAAATCAAATTACATAAATATAACATACTTTTGTTGCATCTTTAAGTTCCCTTCAAGTCAATGAAAATTGTTTTCTCCATCTCAAATATCAAGAATCATGACAACATGTGCTCATAAAATCCAATTTAATGGAATGTCTTTATTTCCATCACTCAAAACAAGAAAATAAGTTCACCATTGAATCCTTGAGAAATTATGAGAGATTTGATTATAAAGTCAACCAATTTCCGAACTGGCTCAATTTCTCCCTCTTCAGCATGCAGAATAATGCATTAAATGCTCATTAATGATAATTTGAGCTAAGACTATTAAAATTACTTTAAATCAAAAAATAAACCTCAAATTCATGATCCTTGTGAAAAATCATGAAAATGAGTATAAATATGACTATATTTCGTCAATATACCTCCTGGCACATTTTACGAGACAACATATTTAACCTCTTATTTTTCACGCACTTCAAGACTTTAATATGACCTAGAAATACATACCCTGTCTTGGAAGTCATGCGACCTCGAGATATGTGCAGATCTCAGGCTGCATGTGCATTGGGATCTATGCCCAATATATAGGCTCGGGCCCCCCAACCTCCACGCGGATATTTGGCAACTTCATTACTAAATTTGGTGAGGATCCCATAAGAAACGGGCGGTTTGGCATAATGGTTAAATCGTCGTCTAAAATGGCGGAGGTCAAGGGTTCTATTCCTCGCTACCCTTGGAATATTCGTTGGTGATTAGTTTTAACACATGGTATATATATTATATATACTATATAGTGTAACTATATACTATTTATATTATTATGTTGGTTATATGGCATATGGTATATAATATAACCATATATTATGATTTTAAACTCATCGCACTATTAAGCTCCTTCGTGGATTAGATGTGGTTACATGGTATGGTATATAACCAAGAGACAAGGGCTAAGGTCTAGGGTCGATGGCATAGGCCCTCGATCCTTTGGCCACCCATTTGAAACTTAACACAAATTCAAATATATTATGTGCCATATATAGGTTAAGAGCCATTGTGTGGCCCATTGGTATGGAGGGATTTGTTAAGTCTTGGGAGATTATGGAGTTCGTGGGTTTGACCCCCATCGACTCCATGGTTTTGGTAACCCATGCCAATAAAGGCCAATGGGAGGTCGCCACGTGGTGGCCTCTCATTGGATTGTACATGTCATGTGTCATCATACAATTTGTCCACTTGTGCGTCACTCATCAACTGCTAACTGGACCACTTGGATTGTACCTTGCCCATTCAACTGCCAATAATCATGTGCCACATGTCACCCTTGCAATGGTGAAACTTGTCATTCTTTTTTCCCATGTGTACTTTGACCTTTTACTTTTACCAAGTTTGATTGAAATTTGACCACTCATAACTTTTTCATACGAACTCCATTTGACTTTCCATTTGCACCATTGGAAATTTGATGAAAATCTCTATGCATTGATTTTATTTTCAAGAGAATTTGGGATGGTAAAATTTTGAGCATTTATGGATCCCCTAGGACCTATGTGAGCATTCTGGATCCTCCTAGACCTATGTGAGCGTTCCTTAGATCCTCCTGGATCATTAGGCATTTGAGTTTGTTAATAGTTAATTAAAGTTGAGCCAAAGTCATGTGAGATGGGTTGGGTTACTGTGGAGTTATACTCTTATCTTTAAACATAAACTAGGTAAAGAGAATAAATTTTGTGATGCATCAATTGATAGGATAAATGATCCTTACCATTATGAATATTGATATAATTGGATTTGAGAATATATATGAGATATATGTGCATGATATGGATTTTATATAGATTCTGAAGAGGTTTGGGAATACAGTGGTACAAGATAGGAGTATGGAGTTAGATTATATTCTCCAATATGGTTACAATTTCAAGAGAACATGGTTATGCATAACAAAAAGTTTGATGTGCAAGAGTTTGAAAACAAAACAACATAGTGAAGGATCAACATGACTCTTTGTGAAAGATAAGACCTGAATCTTGTTAGAGAAAACATATTGGCATAGTCTAAGGAAAGAGCTTGGAATATTTGTTGAAACATATATATTATTTTAAGTTCTAATGGAGTGAGTCATAATATAGGGTTGTATACCATATTATTGATATGATAAGTATGATGGGGACATATTGTATCGATTTATTTCTCTTTTAGGTTTCCTATAACTTAGAGAGGGTTTGACTAAGTGTTTTTTGTAGTTAACAAGATTTCCAAGATATGACCTTTCTTACTGTATAGAAATACCTATGATGTGATTTTCAGAGCGAATCTGTTTTTGAAGGAGATAATTAGTTTAGATAAGGATACCAAATATTATAGTCATTTTTGGAGGATGTGGTGGAACAAGTTGCATACTAGATCATGGTATAGTTCATCATATCGTATGTGAACTAATGGATAGAAAAAATTTATTAATATAATTTTAGGAAATATTATGATATGTTTAGCATGGTGTAATCCAAATTAGTTGGATCAAGTATTAGAAGAGGTTGATTTTTCATATAATAGTTTGGAGGGAAAATCAACAAGATTTTCACCATTTATAATTGTATATGAATCCAATCCTAGAGATGTCACAAATTTGGTGAATTTATGATTAATATGTAAAAAATTGTTTGTTGGGGTACATGCTCAACTACATACTTAGTGACATACTCATTTTTTCCATTTTTCCTACTATTTAGGAGGATTTCTATTTATAACATGTCTATTTTTAGCTAGTGGATTCCTATATGTAATACCATGGGTTTCCACAAACATGGGATCATAAACCACCATTAGGAAAATTCCCATTTTTTAGCTACCATTAGGCCAATTCCTATTTTTTAGCCACCATTAGGCAAATTCCTATTTTTTAGGAGATAATTCCTATTTCCTTAATTTTAGGAGATATTTCCTATTTCATGGCTATAGAACATAGTTTAGTAATAATACTAGCCTCCTAGGGAAGTTCACATTACCCATCTAATATTTGGAGTTAAATCACTTCACTTATTTAATGACTTTCCATAATTAGCAAATTCTCACTCAGTTAGGACTTTAGCTCCATTCTTGGACTCTAGTCTTATTCTAGGAGATTTTTTCTATTATGGAATGCATGTTGAATTCATGTAGATTTCTCACTAATTTTTCACCTATATTTTTTACCTTTTCTTATTATTAGCAACATTTGACTTTAGTTAATTGTTTCTATTGGGAGAAGTTACCTTTTTACTTAAGCATGCACATGGAAATCCCAACCTAGTGCATGTTACTCCTCATGTTAAGAGTCCTATATATTGTACTCATTATCAAGGATTAATACATTGTGATTATAGTTGGTTTCTTATTCTCTTATGCGTGAATATTGATTCTATTTTTCTCTCTCCTCTCTCTCTTTTGCAATTAGCTAGTGTAGTATTTCCTTCTCACAATTAGGTCTTGGATTGTGATTTAATCATACATGGTATCAGATCCATTATTGTGAGGGTGTATTCAATTTTTTTGCAGGTTTATAGATAATATTGGACATCCCATAGAGAACTATGGATCAACCATCTTCTTTAGTGATATCAACACCCTTCAAATAGTTTGAGTGGAAGCCCAAGATAGAGATTCTACTTCGAAGTAAGGGTTTGTATAGGATCACCATGGGGACTGAGGTTGATCCTACTTTATCCATAGAGAAATCAAAAGTATTCAACAGAATGTATGAATCCTACGATGTATTGTGCTTGATCATCTCTCTAGATCTCCTCTTTCATGTCAATACTTGCAAAACTCCTAACGATGTTTGGACAAAGTTGAAGGATTTTCTAGGAAGGCAAGGCAATATAAGATGTCATCAATTGGAGAATGATCTTCATGCATTGAATCCAAGAAATTTAGAGACCCTACATGACTACTTCTGTAAATTTAAAATTATCTTTCTCATTTTAAGGCTTTTGGAATTGAAAGGAAGATGAACAATTAATCTTTTCAATTCTAAAAAAACTAGGACCAAAGTATTATGTCTACACTTCTTCTTTTCATACTACTAGGTTAGCTATGGGCTCTACATGTAATATTCCACCGTTGGATGATTTCATGGATTCACTTATCCATGAGAAAACAAAGCTCATCCAAATAGGGGAACTTAATATTTCCAATCCCCACACTCTTACAGCTCAAGGAAGTTCAAAGAAGAATAAGCATAAGAACAAGGGTAAGAAGAACCAAGAGAAAAAGAAGGAAGGTAAACAAAATTCCATAGATGAGAGTTCAGGTTCCAAGGCATCAAAAGGAAAGAAGGAGAAGAAAAAGTGTTCCTACTGTAATAGGGGGTTCCATCCTAAGATTTCTTTCTTGAAAAATACCATAGATCTCATGGCACAAATACTTGAGAAACATCATTGTCATCTCACTAATTGGTAAATATTAGGAAATTTAATTATCAATATGTAATTCCATAAAATTGTGAGACACAATCACTGTATGCAAGGGAATTAGTCTTAAAATCAACCTAAAATTTATCAAAAACACTTGTGTAAACTAATTTTCAAAAGAAACAAGAACTACTTCTTCAAATTTTCACAGTCTCAATGGTAGAAAATTAGGTCACAAAGGGAATTTGTCTCAAAGTAATGGAAACAATCTTTGTGATAAGGCTCAACTTAACTATGAATTTTTTTAAAGGAATCTGTGTGCATCTAAGAAAGAAAATTTCAAATACTTAAACAAAGATAAAATTCATCAATTTATTATCCACAGTTTCTTTGGTAAAAAAATAAGGTTATAGGATGAAGTTTGCTTCTCCCAATAATGAGTTACAGTTTTCACAATTCATTGGTAAAAATTCTGATTGTGAAGTGAAGTGATCTTTCGAATGGTACTCTTAAAAATGTGCAATTTTGAATGACTCAACAGAGAGAGACTTCCTGCAACAATACCCTGCTAAACTATGAGAAAATGTTATGAAGAGGATGCAATATAATTCTAATAAAAATCATAAATAAACCAACTTCAATGCAAAGCAATTCTAGTCTCTTTAACCCACATTTTTTGTAGTCTTGGATGGTTGAAAAACAAGTTGTAGAAGGAATGTGTCATAACAATTTATGAATTCATGACAATACTCCCTTTTTACTTATGAAATTTAAGGATTCAAGAGAAGATTTCACAATTCATTATAATGCTATTTTAAAGAGGAAAATTTCTGCAATTAAAACTAAAAACAAAGAACTATTTAAAAGAAGTAAAGACACAAAATATTTACCAGTACACACTAATTAAATAAGCGGAAAATAAAAACTATGTACAACAATGTACAATTATAGCATTGACCATTGCAAGGGGGGCCCTCCAAACTTTTCTACATGAAAAAAACAATAAACTAAATGGATGAAACCAAAACCTTTGTATTAACCATAAAAGTTCAACTACAATATGTTCAAAAACTTCTCAAATTTGAATTTCCAAATGTCTTGAAGTTTGACATATTTATACATAAGAAAATGTAATTGTTTTAGCCTAGAATCTCTCTTGGATGGATACCATATCTGAACAACCTCCTAAAATTAGTAAATCAAACATCATATGAGAGATTTTCTCCCTAAATCAAGAGGAAATTAAATTTTGTTCTTGTTGCTATGTTTTTGCTTTTGACAACCACATGTTTGACCAATGTTGACCAGTAACCTTCGAGCAGTTTATCACACTCCAAAATCTCATGAACCATGGTGTAAATGCTGGGAACAAAAACCATATTTTCATTTTCTCAAATACACCCTGAAAATATGCAAAGCTTGAAGCTATTGCAAGAAAAATTCACCTATGTTAATAATGCTGATAAAAATTCAAGATTTCGACAATTTTCCTTATTAAATAGAAACAGAGACAAAACTAAAATTTCATCTTCTATATACTTTATTGATCTCGAGTTTAGCGAAAATAAGTACGAAATGCCAAAAACAGAGGAAAGGAGTGGTGAAAATAGGGTATAAATGATGATTTTTATGAAAAAAAGGTGAACCCAACATCTCCCCCAGACTTAAGCTTTTGCATGTCCCGTATGCAAAATCAAAACTTCAAAATTTCCCTTCATTTTGGTCTCAAAGTGCCCCTACTGCCTCCAAAAAAACATCTTGTTTTGAAGTAGATACCTGATCAATCTTCTTCTTTGATTTATCCATCTTCTTCTTTTCCTGTTGAGTTGAAGTTTTAACTTCTTGAATTCTTGTTGTTGTTCTTAGTTTATAACATTTGGAGGGATGATTTATCTCTTGATCTTTTCCTTGAGTTATTCTTTCATATTATTTCTTTTTTTCCACTTCTTTATTTAAACTATCATTTTTTCTTATCATCATTGTTGTGTTTTGGTTCATGATCTCATTTTCAATCTTAATATGGTTGTCCAAAACTGTCAACTCTACTTTAGACAATAATTTCTCAGAGATATGTTGTGTAAGGTTTCCTATTTGAGCACATTGTCCATCAAAATTGTGTGCAAATGCCTTGATTATTTCTAGTTTATGCCCCTCAAATTTTCCAAAGAAGTCAAGCTAGCCTACCTTGTTTAAGATTTATTCACAATTTTCATGGACTCCAACCAAACTAACTCCATAAGGCTCATATCTCACAGCCATTTGAAATATGAACATAGAGGTTTAGTTTTATTGTAATTATCTTGAAGAGAAATTTATGTTGCTTAGTCTTTAAAATTGTTGTTGTGTTGATATAATATTTTAAAACCCTCCTTTTGATATATAAACCTTAAATACTATTTTTTAATCCTTATCTCTGTGAAGTTTCCTTTGTAGATTTGAAATAACAATTTACACTTTAGAAACTTTAAGAATAAATCGCAGATATAAAAGTACCTTTGTTTAGTGTGAAATTATGTTTGAACCTCTGATTTGTTTTGTGTGACATTGTTGGTTTGGATCCTTTGTCTATACAATTTCTACCTTCAATCTTGGATTATGTCCTCCTCTACATGAATCCATGGCTCAATTGGTCACTTTTTACCTCCAATTCCATTCCTGAATCTTTCCTTTAACTCTTGCAATGCATTTGTCTAGAATTTATGTGAAATTTTAAACCCTTTTTATTAAAGGTAAACCCGATATGCTTCAAAAATTTAGAAATTCCTTTTTGATAAGGTCGAATTACCTTTTCTAATACATTGTTCCTCCTTATCTTCTTTATGGCATTTGTAGGAAATGAAACATTTGATTTCCATATTTCGAATTGATTCAAATTTTCACTTGGAATCCTTTTTTTCAAACTTGAATTCTCCTCTTATGTACACTATCCCCAACCTTTGCAACAATATTTGTTACAACCTTYACGGATTCTTAAGTTTTGGCTCAGCAATATAAGTAATTCAGGTACTTTACCAAGTGTAATGAGTTCTTTTAAGAGGAATTGTTGGGTCATACAAACATGGGTTTTTTTAATATTGATATTAGTATTTAGAGTTGTATGAGGAGATAGGAGATATGAGGAGACATATGAGTATTTAAAATTATATGAGTATATAGTAGATACATGAAAAGGTAGGATATGATGAAAATTGGAGAAGTATAGAGACATATGTAATGGGTATGGAGGAATGGAATGAAAAGGTTTATAATTATATGGGTAGGTAGTAGAAGGATGGTAGTATAGGGATGAAGTTGTAATGATAGGTAGTGGTGGTAGCATAATGATTAGTAATGTAGGGATGGTAGTGAAATGATAGGTAGTGTAGGGATGAGAAAAAGAACATAAAGAATTTTTAAAAAAGTAATTTGTAGTTTTTATTCTACTTTCTAAATAATAAAACAAAAATTATCAAACCGTAGTGTATCAAATGCTAATTCTATTGAATTTTTGCAGCCGGAGTGTTCCTCTAATGGTTGCAAATTGATTGCAAGCTAATGGAATGTTTGCTCCTTGAATGTGCTTGCTAAATTCCTATTGTCTGGGTGTCTTTATTCAGTAATTTTGTTGAATATTTTCCTTTGGATGTTTGTAACTTGAATGCTTCCTTGTCACTGCATGATTCTTCTAGAGTTGATAATGTGTTGGTTTCCTTCTTTATAAGAGTTGGAATTGGGATTATGTAGGAGTACTGAAGAAGAAATCACAATATGAAAAAAATACATATGAGAATGAGCATATGAAATAAATATGTTGCAGGTGCCAATCCAAATCTATTGACTGTTGGAAAATGTCTATGTTTACAAGTTTCCCAAGTTCTTATAATGACTGCAAATACTGAAAGGAATTCACTCATAACCACTCAAGTACAATTATTTCCCATGTGAATAAGGGTATTGAAGTCTAACAAGGAACAATTCATTGGATTATCATTCATTAAGGAAGATCGTTAATCAGCATGAGATGACCCATCATTAATGTTAATGGGAATGAAGGTACAAAAGTACATTCTAATTGGTGTGAATGAATGTGATGGAATCAAACACCTATAGAATCCATCATAAATGGGAAATTAATGTATTCCCACTATTTGATAGTGAGAGAACCTATCATTAAGGAATGAAAGCCTCAAGGTACTGTAAACTGTCTCAAGTTATATACCCAAAAAATGTGTTGATGTTGATGGGATAAAACTTGTTGAAAGGAAGGCCTTAAGGTATCCTTCTTCAGTCAGCATGAATACCGAACCTAATGATTTGTAGAACTAAAAAATTTGAAAATATATCATCAAGCATGATTTATTTTGAATCTAGCAAGCTAGTTGCCTGGTTTTCTAACTAGAATCATGCTAGGATACACCAAAAGATATGGTTTTCACAGCTAATATTAATTTTCTCTTTACTATTTTATTAATTTATTCATTTTCTATGTTATCTTACCATATTGAAAGAAGAACAATATCTTTCAAGTGTAGGAATACTTCCAATGGAGGCATGTGTGTAAAAGGATCTCAAGTACACTCATATCCAAATTTGAAAAATGTACCTTTCTAGATGCCATGATATGAAAAACCAGTTGTTATGTTTGATATGATTCCAATAAATGTTGAATAATGGAGGAATATTATTGATTGTTGAGTGTATAGAACCAGGTTTCAATGTAGTCATGGTTCCTTTGTATTTCTTGTGTTTTGGAAATGGATTGCATGTATTCTTGATCCAGATGGATTTTGGTGGCCTCCCACCTATTCCAACTGGTTCATTTTGGCAGTTTTCCAATTTGGCAGTTTTTGTTTCCTAGTTTTTGAGTCTCTAACTCGCGGGGTTGTTTTGAGGCCCTAAACAACTTTTTTAGGGCCCACCACAATAAAAAATACCCTTTGATGGATCATAGAAAAATGTGTATTCCTTGGATATACCTTTCCATCGGGCTATCATGCACCTAAAACGGAGATCGTATGCAAAAGTTATGACCCCAGGAAGTTGATGTACTAACTTACCCAAATGGGGCCCACGTGACTTTTGGTGCTTCATCTCCTAGGGTTAGGTTTTTGACATTCCTTTTTATTGTAAAATGCCTTCAGAGCCTCATTGTAATCATCTTCTTGTGAATGAGTACAACCGTCACATCTTCTCAAAGATAAGATGCCACCATTCCAGCAAGCTTGTTTTCTGCTGCATTTTACAATTTCATCTTATTTCATTATTGAATAGAAAACCAGTTTTATTGTATATTTGTTATTATTTGTCAAGAATATTTTAATAATCTATATTAATTTCGTTCTTCTCATAAAATACGGATCAGTGGTATCAGAGAAATCTTCTCCTTGTCGTCTTAATGCATGTCCCCAACAAGGTCAGGGTATAAAGAATTGGGTCTCGAGCTTGTTTCTCTTGAGGACAAAAGCTCTCGCACGCCCAACTACCTCTCATCATAGGAAAAAAGAAAGATGATGGGATAGGAGATCCTTTAAAAATGTTTCTTGAGGAATCCCTCACGCAACAGAAGAATGAGATGATGGATAGTTTCATGCAAATCCTTTGGCAACTACCAATAAGTGACGCATCTTCCTCGAGCGAAGGCGTCACCCCCTTCAAGGTACAAATCAACTTTATTATTCCTATATTTGAAGGACAAATAGACACAAATGTTGTAGACAAGTGTTTGAATCTACTAAAATGGTATTTTTTTGTACATAACTTTTCAAATAGAGAAAAAAATACTTTTGCACTCTTCAAAGTCATTCCCCGTGTCAAAGATTGGTGGGAAACTTTCTGTGAGAAAAAGGAAATAGATGAACCCTCATTATTTACAGTCATGACCACCTGGAAATAATTTGGGGATGCTATTAGGGAACAATACTACCCTATCAAAAGTTATGACTACTTGTATACCAAATGGACCACACTGTAGAAAGAAAGAGACCAAGCAGTTCTAGATTTCACAAATATCTTCCATACCCTGCACACCAAGCTAGGTATCAAAGATTTAGAGTGACATATGGCACTCAAGTATCACGGTGCTCTGCATAGATACAGCCAAACCAAAATGGAATTTTTGGACATCTCATCC
The DNA here is from genome assembly GCA_000966675.3 of Picea glauca. Classification (NCBI taxonomy): domain Eukaryota; kingdom Viridiplantae; phylum Streptophyta; class Pinopsida; order Pinales; family Pinaceae; genus Picea; species Picea glauca. The sequence continues at coordinate 121,843 of JZKD02S1759893.1, read as the reverse complement.
TTGGACATGGCCTATCAATATGTCATCAAAATCGAGCAGAAGATCAAACAAAAGACACGACAATTTGGTCCTGGGAACCCCTCACAGCAAAAACCAGGAAAGGGCGACCCCAACCTACATAACAAAGGACAAAGAAAATATGGACAGTATCAAGAAAACTAGTCCAAGTCACAAGAAAAGAAGGACACCGAAAAGACAAAGAAGGATATGGGGAAGTGGTGTGACTTCCATAAGTGCCCTTAGCATAACAATGTTGATTTCCTCTCAAAGAAATCATTGGTGGTCAAAGTGAAAGCCTTTCAATCAGATGCGGGTTCTGACTTTGAGTCAGAACCAAAAAGGGGAAGACAGATCATTGATGTGGAACCCAGTGCCATCATTGCTACTACCAAGCTCCAACCTAGTGAACCAGACGAGCCATAAGAAGGTGAACGCCTTTTCCATTCGCAGATGTGGGTAAAAGCACTCTACTGCACTTCATCGTTGATAGTGGTAGCCATAAGAACCTCATATCAATAGAGGTCATCAAGCGACTAGACTTGCTGACAACGTCGCACCCACAACCCTTCACCATTGGATGGATCCTCCAAGGAAGAGATATCTGTGTCAGACAACAATGTCGATTGTCGTACGACATCAAGCTCTTCAAAGATGAGGTATTGTGTGATGTTGCTCCTCTCAAATTTTGTAATGTTATTTTGAGCCAACCTTATTTATGGAAACATCATGTTGTATATGAGTCTAAGACTCGTAGTGTTATTATTAATTTGAACAGGAAATTGTACAGGATACCCAAGGCAATCCCTTCTAGTGTTATTTCCTTGATCTCTGCCAAGAAATGCAAGAAGGTCATATCTCAGACCAGGAAATTTTTCTTCTTCGTGATTCACTCTCAGAGTAAGTGAAAGATTGCAGCCACATCCAGGGCCTCTGTGGCCAATCTCACCACACAAAATAAGAAAGTGGATAAGGTCATGGAAGAATACTTAGATATCTTCTCCTCTCCCACCGAGGTACCTCTGCACTCCTAGGTCAAGAATCCTATCGATATGACCCCAAGCGCATTGCTAACCAATGGACCAGTCTATCGTTTCTCTCTGTTAGAAAACAAAGAGATCAAGGGGTAGATCCAATAACTTCTCCACAAGGGGCACATCCATCCCAGCTCATCGCGTTGTGGGATCCCAATCATAATAGTGCAGAAGAAAGACGGGACCTGGTGACTCTGCATTGATTACTGGGCCCTGAATAAAATTAAATTATGGAACCGGTACCTGATTCCCCGAATTGACGACCTCCTTGATCAGCTCATGGGGGCCAAATACTTCAGCAAGATTGATATGAAGTCTAGATACCACCAAGTCCCAATAGAACATACAGATGTATGGAAGACCACCTTCAAGTCAAAAGAAGGTCTTTTTGAATGGTTGTTCATGCCCTTTGGTTTGACAAATGCTCCAACAAATTTTATGAGGATGATGGACGATATCCTGCGAGCTTTCACCAGTACTTTTGTAGTGGTGTATCTAGATGACATCCTCTTCTACAACAAGACTTGGGTTGAACACTTGCAACATATTCAACAGGTTCTGCACACCCTGTGACAACACAAAATATATGAAAACTTGGAAAATTACTCCTTCGGCATGGAAAGGGTCCATTACTTAGGCTACATTGTTGATCATCACGTTGTGCATGTGGATCTAGCCAAGATCTAGGTCATCCGTGACTGGCCAACCCCAACCACACTCACTGAGCTTCAGAGCTTCTTGGGCCTTGCCAATTTCTATCGCAGGTTCGTGGTGGGATTCTCTCATATCACATGGGCCCTCAACCAAGTAACTAGCGGTGGAGATAAGGTAAAATTTGTGTGGGGCCTATCCCAACAACAAGCCTTAGATGATTTGAAGCAAAGTTTGTGCTCATCCCCAATACTTTCATTACCGGATCTGCAACATCCCTTTGAGATAGAGACAGATGCTTCAGACTATGTTGTGGGCATCATTCTCACTCAACATGACCACCCTATGGTGTATCATAGTGAGACACTATCAGATGTTTTGCGTAAGTACCCTACTTACGACAAAGAAATGTACTCCATTATGCAAGACTTCCACCAATGGAGACATTACATCCTGGGGAAGGAAACAATCATCGACATTGATCACAAGCCACTACAGTTCATGCAGACCCAAGGCAAATTGTAGAATGACCACCATCAGAAGTGGTCCACGTACTTGTAGCAGTTCCACCTCAACATCAAGTATAAAATAGGAAGTACCAACCGAGTTGTTGATTGCCTTAGACGACCTCCATTCGTGGCACTCACCACAGTACTAGACTCTTTCAACCATGAGACCTTTAGATGTCCCCACCTCTATGAGACAGACCCTGACTTCTCCACCACCTACCAAATGTTGGGAGAAAACTCAGTGGTCATTAATTTCCATCTTTAGGATGGGTTGTTGTGTTGTTTGGGCCATCTTTGCGTTCCATCAAGCGATAGCGCGAAGATGATTTGGGAATCTCACTATAGTCAAGTGGTAGGACACTTTGGTGTCGAAAACACTATGGTAGTGCTGCAAAAACATTTCTACTAATCGGAACTTTGACAGGATGCCAACAAGTATATCAGGTTCTACACCGCCTGTGCTATTACCAAACCGACCACTAATAAACAGGGAATGTACACCCCTATTTCTACTCCTAACAAGTCATGGGAATCATCTCCATGGACTACATTTCAAGCCTCTCGTCCACCAAGAGGGGAAATGACTATGTTTTTGTGGTTGTTGATTTCTTTTCCAAGATGGCGATTTTGGTCGCTTGCAAGAAGAACATCACTGCAGAGGTCAGTGCCAAGATCTTCTTTGAACATGCCTGGGTACACTTTGGGATCCCACAAACCATTTTATCATATCAGGAAAGTCAATTCCTCAACACATTTTGGTCGAGCTTCTAGTCACTGCTGGATACCAAGCTCACCAAATCCATTGCCTTCTACCCCCAGACAGATGGCCAAATTGAGGTCATCAATCAGATGATCATACATATCCTACACATGTACAATTCCAATAACCCCCACACATGGGATGAGAGTCTTCCCTATGTCCAACATAACTACAACCGAGCCCTGCATAGCTCAACTAGCCACAACCCCTTTCAGGTGGGGTTGGGATTCTAACCATTGGGCCCCATGGATGTTGCACTACCCCTGGTGAACACCTCGGACAACTCGTATCCTGCTCCACTAGAAGCTGACAAAGCCACCTGGTTCATTGAGAGGATCCATCACATCCTCCAACAGGTTCAAGATATTTTATAGAAGTCCAATTCTAAGTACAAGTAGTGCCATGATCAACACAAGGTGCCACATAATTTTCAGGTGAGCAACAAAGTTTGGTTGCACTTGTAGAAAGAACGCCTTACAAGGCCCCATCGGAAGCTTTTCCCACTCTTCTATGGGCCATACACCATCACCAAGGTTGTGGGTGACAATTCTTTTGTGCTCAACATTCCCCCTATTCTTGGCCTGGACCTAGTCTTCAACGTGGCTCTCCTTCGACCATATTTCCCACCATTATTGGACACCTCAAAGATAGCAGAGCAGTTGAGACCAACAGATCTCAACCCTGATTGCATGCAATATGAATCCAATGATCAGATTGTGGACACACAGATCAATGACACTCGACAACAAAGGATCCAACTTTATCGAGTTGTCAAAGAAGGGCAGCTCCTGCACCAAGGAAAGTGGCTCACTCAGGGCCAAATTCAACGAAAATTTCCTCATATAATGGGGGAAATCAATGCAATGGATACCATTGCTTCCTAAGGGGGGAGGATTAATCCATATGGATGTCGGTGGCCTCCCACCTATTCCAACTAGTTCACTTTGGCAGTTTCCAGTTTGGCAGTTTTGTTTTCCTAGTTTTCAGGTCCCTGACTTGCGAGGTCGTTTTGAGGCCCTAAACAACATTTTTAGGGCTCTCCACAGTCGAAAATTCCCTTTGATGGATTGTATAAAAATGTGTATTCCTTGGATATACTTTTCCAACGGGCTATCATGCACCTAAAACGAATATCGGATGCAAACGTTATGAACCCAGGAAGTTGATGTATTAACTTACCCAAATGGGGCCCACATGACTTTTGGCACTTCATGTCCTAGGGTTAGGTTTTTGGATGTCTAGGGTTTTTGACATTCCTGTTTATTGTAAAAAGGCCTTCAAAGCCTCATTGTAATCATGTTCTTGCGAATGAGAACAACCATCACCTCTCTTCTCAGAGATAAGTCACCACCATTCTAGCAAGCTTGTTTTCCGCTGCATTTTACAGTTTCAACTTATTTCGTTATTGAATAGAATTTTTTTTTTACTGTATCTCTATTATTCTATGTTAAGCATCTTTTAATAATCTGTATTCATTTCATTCTACTCATAAAATCCGGATCAATTATTTTCTCATCCAACAAAGTTCTTCTGAAATATTTGCATTGCACCCTTGAATGCACAAAGGATATGATGAAAGGCATGGTAGAAATTCCTCATTCTCAAGTTCTTTTGTCTACTCTTCATCAAATTATTTCCATGGATCGTTGGTCTCTTCTAGGTCTTCTTGACGTTACGCATTGAATTGTTTCTCTTCTATCACTTCCTAGGATGCAGATATGTTCATGATGGTTGCTAGGATTTGCTCCTCCTGAGATGCATAGATGTTCCCAACTGCTGCTAGGATTTTAGATATTTCTTGGAGTAGAATTCCCCTTTACTCAAAATATTCTTGAATAGTATTGCATTATGCTTGTTGGTTTATAATCCTTGTCTTGCATGTGGATGGGTACTCAAGGGGGGCTTATTACAACACCTTTGAAAATAAATGAAATAAACAAAAATAAAAGCACACCACCCAAAGAAAACTTAAGGAATCTAAAAGAAAAACATGTATTTAAATCCTCATGCTACTGAGACCTTGTTGTCACCAAGTTGTATTTTCACACGAGTTAGATTTTTCAAAAAACATGCTTACATAAAGAAAATACACTAGTCCAACATGATGAGGTCTTGTGAATACTCACAAAAGTGGTTGCAAAGTTTCTTACCTTCTTTGCTCCTCTTGGTCTTAAATGTGTGGAAAAAAAAATTATATTTTTTTGTATTTTTAGTGAAAACTAAAGATTTCAAAACCAATTCTTTCAGTGCCTCCCCAACAACAATGCCAAAAATTTCATCTCACTAATTGGTAAAGATCATAACATTAAATTATCAATTCAGAAATCCATAAACTTGTGAGACATAATCACTGTATGTGAGGGAATTAGTCTTAAAATCAATCTAAAATCTATCAAAAAAACTTCTGTAAACTAATTTTCAAAAGAAAAAATAAATACTTCTTCAGTTGTTCACAGTCTCAATGGTAGACCATTAGTTCACAAAGGGAATTTGTCTCAAAGTAATGGAAACAATCTTTGTGACAAGACTCGACCTAACTATGAACCTTTTTAAAGGAATCTATGTGCATCTAAGAAAGAAAAATTAAAATACTTAAAGAATTATAAAGGTCCTCGACTTATTATCCACAATTTCTTTAATAAAAAATTAGGTTGTAGGATGAAGTTCGCTTCTCCCAATAATGAGTTATGGTTGTCACAATTCAATGGTAAAAATTATGATTGTAAAATGAAGTGATATGTACAATGGTACTCTCAAAATTGTGCAATTTTGAATGACTCAATAGAGAGAGACTTCCTACAAAAATACCCTACTAAACTATGATAAAATATTATGAAGAGGATGAAAGATAATTCTAATACAAATCATAAAGAATCTAACTTCAATGCAAAGCAATTCTAATCTCGTTAACCCACATTTTCCATAGTCTTCAATGGTTGAAAAACAAATTGTAGAAGGAATGTGTCATAATAGTTTATGAATTCACAATAATACTCCATTTTTACTTATGAAATTTATGGATTCAAGAGAAGATTTCACAATTTATTCTAATGCTATTTTAAAGAGGAAAAATTCTGCAATTAAAACTAAAAACAAAGAACTATTTAAAAGAAGTAAAGACACAAAAATATTTACCAATACACACTAATTAAAGAGGCATAAAATAAAAAACTATGTACAACAATGTACAACTGTAGCATTGACCATTGCAAGGGGGCCCTTCCAAGCTTTGGTACATGCACAAAACATCAAACTATATGGAGGAAACCAAAACTTTTGTATTAAACATAAAATTTCAGCTACAATATGTTCAAAAACTTCTCAAATTCGAATTTCCAAATGTATGGAAATTCAACATATTTATACATAAGAAAATGTAATTGTTTTAGCCTAGAATATCTCTTGGATGGCTACCATATCTGAATAACCTCCTAAAATTGCTAAATCGAACCTCAAATGAGAGATTTTCTCCCTAAATCAAGAGGAAAATAAATTATGTTCTTGCTACTACATTTTTTCTTGTGACAACCATGTGTTTGACCAACATTGACCAGTGACCTCCAAGTAGTTTCTCATGCTCCAAAATCTCATGAACCATGGTGTAAATGCTTGGAAAACCCCATATTTTCATTTTCTCAAATACGCCCTGCAAATATGCAAAGCTCGAAGTTATTACACGAAAAATTGCACTTATGGTAATAATGTTGATAAAAATTCAAGATTTTGACAATTTTTCTTATTAAATAGAAAATAGAGACAAAACTAACAATTTACCTTTGTTATCCTTTATTGATCCAGTGTTTAGCGAAAATAGGTACGAAATGCCAAAAATGGAGGAAAGGAGTGGTGAAAATAGGGTATAAATGATGATTTTTATGAAAATAAGGTGAACCCAACAATCACCTCAAGGATTGTATTCTATATAATGCAAGGAAAAATCCATCATTAGAAAGAGGTAATGGCCATGCATTACTTTCTATTTCATCTTCTCCTAATGCTTGGGTGCTTGATTCACAAGCTACCCATCACATGGCCTCATCAAATAGACTTTTCTCATACTTGGAGACTTGTTTCGGGCCACCAATATTCATGGGAGATGATTATCCAGTAGAGGTGTGCAATAGGGGTAGAGTTGATCTAGACCATGGATGCTATCAGGATGTACTTCATGTTCCAAATCTTTCAGTGAATATTTTCTCCATCTATCAAATCACTCATTCAAGTTCATGGAAGAAGGTTAAGCTCACTCCAGACTCATTGATTATTTCCAACTTGTCAGATGGTTCAAAAATTGTTGTTGGTGAGGCTAATCACCATCCCATGTTGTACACCTTCTCTCACTTCACTCATAAATATGATTATGTATCTCTTATAACACATTATAATGAAGAGTCCAGGTTGTGGCATGAGAGGTTTGGGCATATGAATTTTATATATTTAGATCAACTTAGTAAGGGTGGAATGGTAGATGGATTACCCCACATTTAGTACACAAATGGAGTTTTCTAGGGCTGAATACTATGAAAAAATACTGAGGAGAAGTTCAACACATGTAAAACATGGAGGGAATCATCACTTGTAGATTTGGCTCACATTTACATTACAGGTCCTTTCCCATACCCAATGATCAATAAAGCTAAGTATGTTCTTAATTTCGTTGATGACTTTTCGAGATATAAATGGGTCTACTTTCTCAAATTAAAATATGAGGTCTTTGAGTGTCTTAAAGATTTCAAGCATCCAGTTGAGAACCAAACAGGGAAGAGGATTAAGAAGCTTCGTACAAAAAATGGAGGAGATTAAGTGAATAAGGATGTTTAGAATCTTTGTTTAGAATCAGGTATAGAGTTGCAACACATAGTTCCATATACTCCACAACAGAATGGGGTAGTGGAGAGAAAGATCAAGACATTGAAAGAGATGGCCAATTGTATGTTGCAGGATAGAGCACTACCTCCAAAGTTATGGGATGAAGCTATAAATTGTGCAACCTACATTCAGAATAGAGCTCCTCATAAATCATTCAAGGGCGTCATTCTATATGAATCTTGGAGCAGGAAGAAACTGGAAGTCACTCACTTCAGAATTTTTGGTTCTCATGCATGGGCTAGGATCCATTTTGATAAGAGGAAATCTATGGAAGATCAGAGTAAGAAGTGTATTTTTGTTGGATATATAGAGGGAGTGAAGGGATAAAAATTATTATATACTACTTCATATACATTATTCATTCAAATGAGTGTTAATTTTGAAGAGGTTCCTTCACAGGTACTTCCAAAGTAGTCCACACCTCCATCTCCACCGCCACTAGTCACGGAACTTCGTGAGAATTATTCCGATCAGATATATGAATATGCTATATATGATATTTTTTTATGAGAAACGAGAATTCTCAGGTCTATCGCATCAACCACAATGGGCACAACAGACTCTTCAGGAAACATGTGATCTAGTGAGTGATCATGTTGATCCATGGAGAATCAGATCTCGGTTTGTGGATCCTTCACAAGATTTTACTACCATGGATCCATTGATACCTATTTATTGTTATACAATACTTTGATAAGATCCTCAGTATTATGTAGAGGATAAAGGAAACCCCCATTGGGAGGATGATATGAAAGAGGATTACAATTCCCTCATAGAGAACAACACATGGGAGTTGGTTCCTCTACTTTCCAACATGAAGCTTGTTAGATGTAAGTGTATTTTCAAGACAAAGAGGGATGATGATGAGTACATTAAAAAGCATAAGGCTCGGTTAGTAGCTAAAGGTTTCTCACAAGTACAAGGCATTGACTATGAGGAGACTTTTGCACCAATTCCCAAGATTGATTCCATTAGGTTAGATCTTTGCTATTGCAACAACTAGAAAGTGGGAGGTACACCGTATGGATGTGAAGAATGCATTATTACATGGATATATTAAAGAGGAGATATATATGGATCATCTAGAGGGATATGTTCATGATCCATCATTATTTTTTAGGTTGATGAAGTCAGTTGTATGGACACAAGTAAACACCTCGAACATGGTATGATAAAATGGACTCTTATCTTCTCTCTAGAGATTTTCTTAGATTTATTTCATATCCTAATGTGTACATGATGAGGAACAAATATTCAATTCTACTGATATTTCTATATGTAGATGATTTACTCATCATGGGTATATCATCCTCCTCCATTGTTGCATTGAAGACCACTTTGCATGACATGTTTTCTATGAAGGGTATGGGATTGTTACATTACTTTCTTGGTCTTGAATAAGCTATAATGATTTAGGAATCAAGATGTCTCAATCCAAGTATTCCATATATCTACTTGATAGGTTTAATATGACATATTGCAAGCCAACTCAAACACTCTTTCATTCAGGGGTTAAACTAAAGGATGACGGTGCATCACCTTTGGTTGATTGTACTAGATATCGATAGTTGGTGGGGAGTCTTCTATACCTTACACACTCTCAACCGAACATATGTTATGCAATTGGATCAATTTTCAAGTACATGCAGGAGCCTCATGAGATTCACTGGAAGGAAACAAAGAGGATTCTTGGATATGTCAAGGGGATTACTAGTTTTGGTATACACTATGCTCCAGGATCTTCCTTAGATCTCGTTGGTTACACGAACTCAGATTGGGAAAGCGATAACAATGATCACAAGTCCACTTCAGGATATGTTCTCTACCTTGGATCAGGACATATCTATTGTTCAACTAAGAAGCAAAAAAAAAATTCTTTATCATCAATAGAGGCAGAGTACAAAGGTGCAGTGAATGTTGCTACTCAGGCTATTTGGTTGCAACACTTTCTTACAGAGTTGGGAGTTCATTTTCGTTGTTCAATAGTTATATGGTGTCATAATCAAAGTACTCTCAAGTTGTGTAGAGACGTATTTCAAAGGAAGTGGACCAAGCACATTGAATTTCATATGCACTTTATTGAAGGACACATTCAGGATGGATTCATTGATATGCAATTATGTCCATCTTCAGAGAAAGTGGCAGACATATTCACAAATCCTTTCACCAAATTGTTTTTGTCTCATTGAGGAACATTCAATGAGTGAGGGATACATCAACTTAGCAGTTGAACATGTTAGCATTATTTTCTTGTTAGCAACATATTTTTAGGGGCGGTTGTTCCCATTGGGTTTTCCCTCTATAAATCACTTTTGTTTAGTTGTTATGAATCTATACTTATACATGGATACCTAGCATGGATTCATATTTTTGGGACTCATCATTATGCAAATCTTAGTTGTGTTTCAAGGGGGGGTGTTGGGGTACATTCTCAACTATATACTTGGTGACATACTCATTTTTTCTATTTTTCCTACTATTTAGGAGGATTTCTATTTATAGCATGTCTATTTATAACATGTCTATTTTTAGCCCATGGATTCCTATATGTAATACCATGGGTTTTCAAAACCATGGGATCATAAACCACCATTAGGAAAATTCCTATTTTTTAGCTACCATTCAGCCAATTCCTATTTTTTAGCCACCATTAGGCAAATTCCTATATTTTAGGAGATAATTCCTATTTCCTTAATTTTAGGAGATATTTCCTATTTCGTGGCTAAAGAGTGCACTTTAGTAAGAATATTAGCCTCCTAGGGAAGTGTGCATTACACATCTAATACTTGGAGTTAACTTACTTCACTTATTTAGTGACTTTCCATAATTAGCAAATTCTCACTCAGTTAGGACTTTAGTTCCATTCTTGGACTCTAGTCTTATTCTAGGATATTGTGTCTATTATGGAATGCATGTTGATTTCATGTAGAGTTCCAACTATGTTCACACCTTGTATTTTTTACCTTTTCTTATTATTAACAACTTTTGACTTTAGTTAATTGTTTCTATTGGGAGAAGTTACTTTTTTACTAGAGCATACACATGGAAATCCCAACGTATATTGTACTCATTATCAAGGATTAATACATTTTGATTAGAGTTGGTTTGTTAGTTTCTTATGTTTGAAGATTGATTCTATTTGTTTCTCTCCTATCTCTATCTTTTGCAATTAGCTAATGTAGTATTCCCTTCTCACAATTAGGTCTTGGGTTGTGGTTTAATCCTATAGTAATGATGGAAAACATTTTGTCGGAAAATAAAAAAAATAAAAACATATATACAAACTTCTAGGATAGATTGAGAGAAATATATATGGGACATAATAATCACATATACAAAAATAACATTAAAATAATTTAGGGAAGTTTAGTTGGTGATAATTAATTTGAGAAATAAGAATTATCCTAAATGGATGTATAACAAATTAAATGCCAAATAAATTATATATTGACATATCAAAAATAAATTAGGGGATAATTCATATAAAGTGGGATTAATAGAGGAGTTAGACATATCACTGATATTTAATATAAAGGAAATTTTGTGTGAAGGAGGATAGCGAAAGTTAAAAGGAATGAAAAATAAACTACAGAGGAAAATTGGTTAAAGAAGGTGCTAAGAAAGTAGGAAGATAAGATCAATATTTTTTTGAGTAAAATTGGTTCAAGATGCTAGGCATAAAGTATAAATAATATCTAGTGAAATAAAGGATTAAGATAGATGAAAAAAATACTTGGATTATAGAGAAATAATACTATATATTTTGTAAGGGAAAGGTTGTTGTGGAGGTAGTATTGAATAAATATGTGTACATGGATATACAAAGTTATTTTTGCGAGTGGATTTTCATGTAGGTGTATCTAATGACATGCTAGAATGGAGATGCATAGAAGGATACCGACGAAGATAGTGCATAGAAAATGAGGTGGGAATATAGGTGTAAAAAGAACGTGTGTATCATTGTAGGAAGTTATAATGGAATTGAGTTTGAGATCACATCATATCAAGTAAAGGATAAGTTGTACCAAAGTAAGGTGGTGTTAGGTTGGTTGAGGATTTATTGAAGCAGAGAAGAAGGATTAAAGGAATAATATTAAAGGAACTTGTGTTGTCTTATATATATTATAAAATTGACTTCTAAATAGTTGTAGAGATGGTTGATGGAGATTGGTTTGAAACAAGGAGAAGCCAAGAGAGAAGGGTGGAATCAAGTAGAGTTCTATCATGGTAGGAAAGCTTAAATCTAAGAATGAGAGGTTTAATATTGTATGCTATAATAATATGAAAATAAATGAGATTGAGAAGGGTCTTGTATGGATCATGCTTACAATCCTAATTTTATTATCTTATGTATTTGCATCCCAATTATATTCTTTGTTTTTCCTATTTCATTTTGTATAAGAAACATGTGAGAAGTCATTATGTATATACTTTCCTCTATTTTGTTTCCTTTTGCATCATTTTCATGCTAATATGAGCTTCTCTACCATCTCTACCATTACCATATTATTCATGCTACTCAAATAAATAATAGCTTTGTAGCTTTTACCTCCATAATTACATTTGGTCTTGAAGATATTGTCTCTTGACTATAAATATATCTTATCAGAGATGAGGTTGATAGGGTTTTGTAATGATCCCAAGCCAAATTTTTCACCAAGAATCACTAACTACCACTGATTCGTTGATGTGCAGGTGTTTATCGAGTTATCCAGTTATTAAGTGTGTTTATACAAGATTCATCCAACACATGAAGATCACAATACATTTAAGATATAGAAGCACAAGCAAAGATCTAACCTTTTATTATGAGTAATATGGAACCAATACAATAGATAGCTGATCTAGAACAATCCTCAAATGGCTGGATAGACAATAGATATGAGCTACTACAAAATGCTCTGCCGATACAAAATAAGCCTCCAAAGGCTGAATAAGAAATGAAGATTAATACAAACAGATCTGAATGCCAAACCCTCCAGCTGAAGAGTGCCACGCTCCAATAGAAGGTTGAAACCCTCAATAACTCAGCCCAACTGCAAGAAGACTCCAAATGAGCCCAAAATTTGTCAACTGCTAGATCTGGGTGATAGGAACACCCCTATGAAATCTCAAGCTGAACGACCAAGGAAAACTCCTCCAAACTATGATTCTTCTACTGAAGTTGCACCCTCTTAGATGCCTAGAACCCTAGGTAATTCAACCCTAATGAGAAAATCCTCCAAATTCCCTGAAACTCCCTAGGAATGTAGATCAGGCAATAGAGACCATGTGGAAGAAGTTTCAAACTCAGATTCCAGATGAAGCTCTCTAGATCTAAGATTTACTGAATCCTAGGACGTCCCCTTTGTCTCCAAGACGTCTCAATCTGAAGAAAAATATCTGATGGTGATAACTCTCTAGAAAATCCCTCAAAATGATGGTTGTGCTCCTACAAATAAAACCCAAGTGACGGAATGGCCACGGGCTCTTCTGATAAGCTAGATCGAACCCTCCTCTAGGTGATGGTGCGCCCTTGCTGGAAACTCAAGAATAGTATGGCCCTGTTATCTTATGAAGTGCTAGATGGAAAGATGTTGAGTGTAGAATGGTGTGGAGGAGTCTTTCTTATCTGAGACCAAGCTGTGGAACAAGGTGAGTGGGTCTTTCACCACTGAGTTGCTCACAAGGGTTTGTACAACAAAACTCCCAATCTGAATGCTCAAGAGCAATAACAAGCAATATGCCAAATCCATAATGACTAATAGGTGTGCCCCAGCCTCTTACTNTTTGTACAACAAAACTCCCAATCTGAATGCTCAAGAGCAATAACAAGCAATATGCCAAATCCAGAATGACTAATAGGTGTGCCCCAGCCTCTTACTTATACTTTTCCTTCTAATTCTTTGTTGAGTTAGGTTAAATCCTAGGGTTAACTTCTATTCTTCTATTGAGTTATCTTTTACTCCTTTTATCCTTTTTCTTTCTTAAGTCAACTTAAAAATATAACTTTAGTTTAATTGACTTTCCCCCTCAGTGTGAGACTATGACCTAGTGGGGGTGCCCAGGCCACTGAGTTTCCTCATCACCTATCTATCAAGAGGTGGGGGACATTACAGTCTCCCCTGCTTGAAATTGCTTGTCCTCAAGCAATTCCAAACCCGTTTCTCTTACCACGTGCTCCTTTTCCCATGTGGCATCCTCAATGGGTAAATCCTTCCATTTGATCAGGTACTCTTTGATGCTTCAGTTTCTAAGCCTTTTCTCTCAGGCCTCTAATATCTCCTCCGAAATAAAAACAAGTTGTCCTTCCTCATCCATGGGAGGTAATACCTCAATGGGTATGATGTGTTGGACGAGGGATTTCTTAAGGCATGAGACATGGAAAACATTGTGTATTTTGCTACCCTGTGGAAGCTCCAACTCATAAGTTGCAACCCCCATCTTCCTGCTAACTTTGTAGGGTCCAAAGAAACAAGGTTGTAGTTTATCTGTTCTGCTCCTTTTTATGGAAGCCTACCTGTATGGTTGGAGTCTTAAGTAGACCAGGTCCCCAACCTCAAAAGTACGATCAACTCTATGCTTGTCTGCTTGGACCTTTTGTTGGTTATGTGCTCTCTGTAGATGATCCTTTATCTCCCTGAGAATGTCTTGGCTCTGTTGTATCCAATCCTGTACCATAGGTGCCCTGCTGTCACCAAAAGAAATCTCCCCAAAAGATAGAGGATTATATCCATACAAGGCCCTGAATGGTGACATGCCTATGGATGTATGCTGGGTGGTGTTGTAGCAGTACTCTCCCAAGTGCAACCATCTAGCCCACACTTTTTGTTGTCTTGCCACATAATTTCTGAGATAACCTTCCACCCACTTGTTGAGGATTTTTGTTTGTCCATCTGTCTAAGGGTGATAGCTGGTGCTAGGGGTCAAGGCCATACCAACCAACTTGAATAAGTCCTGCCAGAATGTGCTCATGAACCTGCTATCCCTATCACTGACAATGGTATTGGGTAGGCCGTGCAACCTGAAGATTTCCCTGAAGAACAGTTCAGCCACTTTTGTTGCACTGAAGTCAATGGCTATGGCGAAGAAGTGTGTGAACTTTTTCAACATGTCCACTACTACAAATATGTAGTCCTTCCCTTGTGTCTTTGGCAGCCCGGTGATGAAATCCATGGATATGCTCTCCCATTTGTGCTCCAGAATTGGTAGGGGTTGTAGTAATCCTGCTGGGTGCATGTGCTCATCTTTGTTCTCCTGACATGTAGTACACTCCTTGACGTGCTTAATCACATCCTCCTTGAGGCCCTTCCATGAGAATCTCTCTCTCACCTGCCTGTACGTCTTTTTGATTCCATGATGACCTGCCATTGGTGAGTCATGGTATGCTTGTAATATCTTATCCTTGAAGGCCGATTTAGGAACCAAAAAGATACAGTCCTTATAGTAGATGATATCATTCATAACCTTGAAATTATCATCTTGTATCTGCCCATCCAATAGCTGCCATGCGAACTTATCTTTTGCATACTCCATCACTAGATGGTCTTTCTAGCCAACTGATACCCCGGTCATGGCAAAGATGGATGGCCTCTTGGATAACGCATCAGCCACCATGTTGTTCTTCCCTTTGACAAATTCAATGTCAAAGTCATAGGCCTGTATTCTACTTACCCATTTATGTTGCCTCTCATTCAAATCCTTCTACTCCAATAGATATTTGAGACTATTATGATCTGACTTAACCACAAACTGGGCACCAACAAAGTATTGTTGGAATTTGGCTAGTGCATGCATGATAGCCAACATTTCTTTGTCATACATGCTATAGAGTAGCTCGGGACCCTTGAGTTTCCAACTCTCATAGGCAAGAGGGTGCCTCTTCTGCATCAGTACAGCCCCTATTCCTTTCCCGGAGGCATCACACTCCAAGGTAAAAGGGAGACTGAAATCTGGAAGGGATAAGACTGGGCACATACTCATCACTTACTTCATCTTGTGCATCATTATTTGAGCCTCCTCGTCCCACTTGAAGTCTCCTTTCTTAGTCAAATTAGTCAAAGGTGCACACAACTGAGAAAATCCTTTGACAAACTTCCTGTAATATGTGCACATACCCAGAAATCCTCTCAATTATGTGAGTGTCTTAGGAGTAGGCCATTCCATGATGGCTTGTATTTTCTCCTGATGTACCTGTACCCCTTTTTCCCCTATGATGTGTCCTAAATAGAGGACCTCGGTCATTCCAAACTTACATTTGGACTCCTTAGCATACAGTGACTGTTCCTCCATGATTGACAAAATCTGATCCACATGCCTGAGATGTTCCTCCCACGTCTTTTTGTAGATAAGAAAGTCATCAAAAAATACCAGCAGGTACTTCCTTAGCTGCTTGTTGAACACATGGTTCATACATGATTGGAACTTAGCAGGGGTGTTGGTTAAGCCAAAGGACATCACCAAAAACTCATAATGGTTGTAGTGACATCTAAAAGCTATTTTTGAGATGTCTTCCACCCTCATCTTGATTTGATGGTAACCAAAGCGAAGGTCAATCTTAGTGAAGTAGATGGCCCCATGCAATTCGTCCAACAGTTCATCAATCCTTGGTATTGGATACCTATTTTTGATGGTCTTTTTATTCAAAGCCTTGAATTCAATGCACATCCTCATAGTGCCATATTTCTTCTTCACCAGCACTACTAAAGAAGCAAAAGGGCTACTGTTGGGCCTAATGTGCCCCATGTCCAGAAGTTCCTTGATGGCCTTCTCTATATCATCTTTGTACTTCTTGGGATGTATGTATGGTGTGGTGATAACTGGTTTTTCCCCTTCCTCTAGCTCAATAATGTGCTTAAACCCCCTATCTGGTGGTACCCCTGGAGGAATAGGCCCAAACACCTTGTGGTGCCTGTCAAGGATTTCTTTGATCTCTGGGGTGTAGAAAACCTTTCCTTGTTCATCCATATGTGTCACAACCCTACATTCAGCTGTGTATACTATCTTTTCTCTTCATAATATGGCCTCCATCCTCTTGGTCGTGACTACCTTTGTAGCATTCCCTGTCATGCCCTGAAGCACTACCTTTCATCCACCCTCCTCTGTGAATGACATTTCCATAGTTTTGTAGTTGGTGGTGGTAGGTCCCAATGTGTTGAGCCACTAAACCCCTAGGATGATGTTGGTATCCGAAAGGTCCATGACATAAATTTCCTGTGTCAAATCATGTCTACCCAAGGTAAGCTTCATGCCCGGAATGTATCTGTCGCAAGGCATAGTGCCTCCACCTGCTACCTCCACCTTGAATCCTTCAAATTCTACTGTGGGTATGTGTCTCCTTTTCAATAAGGAAAAATCAATGAAGTTGTGGGAAGTTCCTCCATCAATCAAAACCGAAACCCTCTGTACCTGCAAGACCCCCCTCATTCGGAAGGTGTTATACTTTGGCACTCCATTGATAGATGCCAAAGTGGACATACTGTCATGTCCTGTGATCTGCTCCTCTTCTGTATCAATGGTATCAGCCTCCATGTTCTATATTTGGCTTATCTCCTCTTCCTCCTCATTGTCTGAGGTGACCTCAATGTAGTGCACTTAGCCACAACCCATGCATTTATGTGTTGGGTTTCATGGTTCTTTGCAAGTGAAGCAAAGTTGCTTCCTTCTCAATTCCCTCCTAGTGTTTTCATCCACTCTTCCATGGCCCTTGTCAAAGTCTCTTGGGTCACGTCCTCCCAGGTTCATTGGAGGCCTTTGATCTCTTCCACCATTGTTAAGAGGTGGTCTGGGTATGAATTTAGGTTTAGCAGCTGGACCCAAATCCCTCGTCTTCCAAATGGCCTCCTGTAGGTTGGTAG